>ONZH01031021.1:0-27262 GCA_900303285.1 Rhinella marina
CTGCAAGTCACGTAAAAAATACATTCTTTTGCTCTCAGTGATACAAATCCATTTCATAACATCCTTTCTTTCTCTTTAACTGATCTATACTGAACGTCACTTTTATAAATATGTCTTTTTCCTCTCTTTCTCTCGATATAAACTATTTTTCCGGATAGGTGTCGTATACAGTATTAAACTGAGAGGAATGCATACAACACATGCCCCACTTGATAAATTTCAGAATTGACAACCATACTGGTTGATGCTAAATTTTTAAGTTGGGGTCCTGCGTCGTCATTCGAACTCCATCCGGCTGTTGTCACCACCACACAAGCTAGCCAAGGGGGGCACTCCTCTGGCTCTTCGAGCTCAACCTCCTTCCCACCAGCCTGCCCCCCACCTACAGGCCCTCTCTCCAAACAATTTACCCGGATAGGGGACGTATTAGATTTTGAACTGATAAGAAGAACAGATTTTTTTTGGTTCTTCTTTTAATTGGCCCCTGACCTGTGATAGGCAGAGCATGGACACGTCCCCTTAGCTACAGTAGAAAAGACACTCCCCTGGCCAGAGCAAGCTCTTTTTCCTTTTCCGTGTTCGAAAAATCCATGAAATATATGGTCCCAAGATAGGCGACGTATACGATTTTAAACTCAGAAGAATCGATACCACACATGCCCCACTAGTTCAAGCTCAATGTTGACAGCCGTACCAGTTGATGCCAAATTTTTTAAGTGGGGGTTCCACCACTACCAGCCTAACCACCACCAGCATGCGCAGGTATACGAGTGCTAAACACTATGGAACCAAGGCCGTCTGTTCCCCTCATGCGGGTCCCACCACTGCTCCTTATCCGTGTTACTCGCTGCCTCTGCGAGTCAACCCCCAGCCCAGGACCCCGGCACGAGCGCCTCCCGCCGGAAAACCACCCCTTCGCCTCCATGATCCTCCACACTGTCCACCAATGTGTACCTGCGCAACGTTCAGCTGTCATTACAGCAGACGCTGGAGTGCAAGCAGAAAAAAAGTTCAGCCCACCTACATACAAAAGCCCTCAACGTCCACATACAGGGCCACGCTAAATTTTTTATGTGCTCTACCTGCTACCGTCGTGTAGCTCGGTCACTCTCACCGAGTCTGACCCTTGGGCCGCTCATGTACTGCCCACTTGGAGTATTGCGGGGCCTACCTCGGTCACGATTTCACAGACTTACTATGCCTCTTCCTCCAACCCCTCCTCCTCCTCCTTCGAATTACCATCCGTGCTTCACCTCCTGCTACCTCAGTCTAACTCGGTCACTCTGTTTTCACCGCCATGCTGCGTCAGGCTAAATTTTTGGGTGGCTCACTTGCTACCTCATCTAACTTGGTGTCTTGTTGGTGTCACCGCCATGCTGTGTCAGGCTTATGCCTGCATCATGTGGCTGGGGATAGGAGAGCAGTGCCAGCATGGGCATAGGTGATGGACCTTCGTTGCACCTAGTTGGGTGCTTCCCTAACATGTGATGGGCATGTGCCTCGCCTTCTTGGTCTGGGTGAGCACAATTGCAATGAGGGTCACCACCAGGCTGTTGCAAGAGAATTTGGGGTAATGGTGGGATTAGGCAGCCTCAAAGGCATCCATGCATGCTGCCCCTGCTGTTTCCTGTCCATTTCCGTGGTGTTTCCAGGTTTTCACCCAGCCTTTCCTAGGCAGAGCCTTGGTCCCCTGCAAAAATGCTCGAGTCTCCCATTGACTTCAATGGGGTTCGTTACTCGAAACGAGCACCCGAGCATCGGGAAAAGTTCGTCTCGAATAACGAGCACCCGAGCATTTTAGTGCTCGCTCATCTCTTATGTGGATATAAAATCAAATCACAGTAATTTCACTGAAATATAAATGACATCAAAAATTTAAAAAAGATATATTATATTTATTGGTATCAATTATTGGTATCAACTATAAATTATACTTAATTATAAATTGTAACCTATAACCTCAGCGCTGAGTAAAACAGTACAAATAAAATCAAAATTAAATGTCCAGGTATAAAAGATGAAAAATATATATAAAAGTAAAAAAAATAGAAAAAATGTATGAAAGAAGATATATATATATAGTGCAAATTTGCAATAAAATCCCTCTCCTCTAGATGAGAGTGGAATCCCATTTTAATCTCCGTATCCTCCGATTGGCTGTAATGTTAGTTAATAACCTGATAGATGTTTTTCATCCACACAGTATATGCTGCTAATTGTGCTTGTATAAAAGTAATTTATCCCAACTGATATGTTGTAATATACTAGCGCTTATATTTTGAGTAGTTTATCTGTTCCGGTGCGCTGTAACATAATATAAGAGGTCTTGTGCATATGTAAATATAGTATAAAGTAAAAAGTCTTGGTATAATATTTTAGTACGTTACCCCTTCTTGGGTTCTGGATATTGACCTCTCCTCAGTTTTTCTTGCAATGTGTGAAGGAATCCTCCGTACTGAGCGTTGGGATTCAACGATGTCGGCGAGTATTACGTTTTGGAGTTCTGCGCCGGCAGCAAGAATCGGGCAGGCTGTGCGCGCTTTTTTCTTCAATCCGGGTGGCGTCCCACGTGGCATTCCCGCAATTGGGATGATGATAGTAACCTTTTGATTGTAGCAAGTTTTGTAGCTGTAACTTGGTCAATGTTTCCAGCTTTGATTCCAATATCCTGGGCTGTATGTGCCGCAGTGTCTGGTCAGTCAAAACCAAACGCGTTTCAGGGCTACACTCGCTCCTTCTTCAGTGGTCAATAGACCTATCAGTTTTGCTTGGCACTTTTATAGCATCTTTAATTAAGCCCCTCCTGTATCTATGGAGGTTCAATGTAAAACTAGGACTGGTGTTTTTGTGGTCCTATGGATTGAACTTCAATTTTTTTAACTTCAGTTTTTTTTGGCTTATAAAATAAATATAAAAAATAAAATAAGTAGAGCATAGGCAATATGACAATAAATAGAATATAATATATGTACATATATGGAATATAGAATATGTATAATATATATGAAATATAATATAAAATACAAATGGAAATAAAAATAATAATATGTATATGGAATATGATATTTCCATTAATTTCCATAATAAATGTACATGAATATGTACTTTTTTATATAGGTATTAATATTAATATAATGGATATGTATATATATCTATGTTATACGTGATATCTTTCGGATAGCTTCTTATAGTTCCTCTGGGTTCATGGGTATATGTAATTATACTGATAGCATTCACAAGGTAAGTATTGTGACTTCTTCTAAATCCTCTATTATTTCCTATGGTAGATGGATGTCCAAAATAGTTTTTTCTTGTAGGATTCCTCTTGGGGTAAGCATATGTGAGTTATATATATTGTTTGTCATGTGTGAGTTATAACCTTTGTTTCATGTGGAGTGTTCTATAGTTCTTCTTTTTTCAGGTTTTTCTGTTGTGTTTTCTTTGTTCTATACAGATGTGTCTTTGGGCTATTTTTGGATGAAGAGTGGGGATGGGGGCCTCCCGAGGAGAGGAGATCAAAGTGCTGGTAGTATACAGCCTGACTTCGATGTCCCGTCCCCTAAGTGCACCCATCCCAAGTCCACAAGAAGCCGAATATCTCCATATCCGCATTTAGCCCACCTGGGACTATAGTGTCGAATTCGAATATCCTTCTTGATTCTACCCGGGACATGTTATTGATATGGTTGCCACCTCTCCATTGTTTGAGCACTCTCTCTAAGGCTATAAAGGTAAGGTAAGCCTTAGAGAGACACCATATTCACAAGGTGAAAACTAAGATCACAAAAGCCAACATCTATCATACTCCTCTATACGACCAGGTGTAAGAAAGTGCTCATCACAAATTTTGTTCATTTATTACTACATATTTTTGCTAGGGGTATAGCAAGTGATTAGAAGCACATCAAATCCAACAAATAGCAGACTGGTGAGCCACTACTCAAACTTCTTTACTTTTACATATAATGATAAAACAGTCTTTCCAGAACACATATTCCAAAATTCAATTGTAATCCACGTGAGCTAAAATTGTAATCCAAACAGGTAATGTGTAATCCACATGGATAATAGAGAATAGCAGCAAATAGAGAACCCTTTTTGCAGGGGCTCCCAAATAACATGAGAAGGGGGGAAAAAGGAAAATAGGCGCACTTTGGCGCAACAGGGACTTTTCTGCAGAATGGGGGGAGTCCTGACAGCCATGTCCATCTGGATGAGAGTCAAATGGGGGCAACACAAACAAACTAAGATAAAAAGTGCCAACTAGCTCTCACCCATCAGGTGCAGTCCATGGTCTGGCTTCCATAGGTCCTCCTGCCTTGACAGCAAGTAGTAGGTTCCTCAGATGAGGGACCTGAAATCCTCCTCACTCGAGCTGCTGATAAAGGTCATCAGAGGACGCTCCTGCCTCTTGAAGGCCACGCTCGCTGTGGTGGTGGAGCTCCAGTGCCCTCTTGTTCCTGAATTCAGACTTGACCAGGTCTGGGTGGTGGTCACGCTAGTGAGCGCTGCAGCCACTTGAGCTTTTCTGGATCCTCCTGCAGCCGTTTCAAAAAGGTTGCATCCAGGGAAGAAGACCCAGCTTCCCCGGCTGCTGCTGGCTTCATCTTCCACGGCAGCTGGTACTGGTGGATTATCGTAGATTGGAAGGTGAATAAAGATGTAGTCAGCTGACCCAGCTGTAAGGACTGTGGTAGTGGTGGTGGTGCTTGCAGTCCAGGAATCAGAGGCTCTGGCTGAGGCTGTGGCTTTTCAATGAAGCGTAGGATGCCATCTGGGAACTCCTGCAGGCTGCGCAAGCATCCTGGACCTGGTGGTTCATCCGGCCACACTTCTGGTTCCCTTGTAGGCACCAAAGGCTGCGTAAGGAGGGTAACCCCAGTCACAAATGGGCTTTTCTTGGACGCCATGGGGGTGTACTCCACCTGATCCCCCACGTACAGGCTATGCCGATGTTGTGGTAGGTACGGCCGTTTCACCAACCTGCGGCCCACAAAATATTCCTTCCCATCTTCGTCATCCAGCAGGAAGCCAGACCCTCTCCCAACCGAAAACCAAACCACAGTTCCCTTCCTGCGTTCCAGTGAAGGATCTCCTGGCCTAGGGTGGTCGAGTACCTGTATGACCCAGTCCTCCACTGCGGTTTTATACTCCCAAAGGGTCTGTGCATGGGCCGTCACAGATGCCGGAACAATGGGGTTCTGGTGTATGGAAGAGGTGGATCTCCTCCTGGGTGGCAAAGTGGACGCTCCAGCCACTTCCACCGAGCGGACACTCCAGCGGACACTCCAGCCGCAGAAGACAAAGCAGATACTCCAGCCGCCTCACGAGTCGCAGCAGCAGTTGGTAATGAATAGGATGACCCAGGCACCGAAGCTGGGTTTCTCTTGATCTTGACTTGTGACTTCTTGATGTCTGAAGCGGGGGTGGTTCTGGTAACTCGTCCCCAAAGACCATCTCGTTCCAGCCTTACGAGACCATCTCGTGCCTTACGCAAAATGTGTACGTTTCGTACGGTTCATACATATCGTAGGTATAGTTATCGTGTAAAATTTTGCGTAGATTTATGAATAATACAAAGCAAATCCAAGGAAATTCGGATTTGCTTCGCAGCTGAAAATTTCCAAGATTCTATACGAATCTACGAAGCAGTGAATAGATTCGCTCATCTCTAGTTTTAACGTAACTTTTTTCTTTCATGAGTTATTTACAAGTTTCTGACCACTTATAAAATGTGTTCAAAGTGCTGCCCATTGTGTTGGATTGTCAATGCAACCCTCTTCTCCCACTCTTCACACACGGATAGCAACATCACAGAAGAAATGCTAGCACAGGCTTCCAGTATCCGTAGTTTCAGGTGCTGCACATATCGTATCTTCACAGCATAGACAATTGCCTTCAGATGACCCCAAAGATAAAAGTCTAAGGGGGTCGGATCGGGAGATCTTGGGGGCCAGTCAACTGCTACATGATGATGTGTTTCCCTCTTTATGCACTGAAGCTGGTACGTTCCCTGAGTTTTTCCAGCAAGATGGTGCACCACCACATTATGGGTGTTAGGTCCGAGCATTCCTAGATGAACAGTTTCCTGGAAAGTGGATTGGTCATCATGGGCCAGTTTAATGGCCATTTAGAGGTTAAAAAAACAACTCAGCTCATCCACTTGAATGTCAAGTGGGAGAGCGCGATGACGTCATTGCGCACATCGCAGGTCCTTTGGCAGGTCCTGCTGAATGAAGATAGAAGTGGATAAGGTAAGCTTTTTTTAACCCCTAAATGGCCATATTTGTTTGCATTCTGTCTTAAGGGTGCTATTGTTTTCCTATATAACCAAAATAACTTTGTCCTGAAGTTCGGCCAAACCCAGCAAACCCGAACTTCCACAGGTTTGCTCATCCCTATAAAACTAGTTTAAAGGAAAACTGGCTTTGTTGCCCATAGTAACCAATCAGATTCCACCTTTCATTTTCCAACAGAGCTCTAAAAATGAAAGATGGAATCTGATTGGTTGATATGGTCTGTTTTTGATAATTGTCCCCCTGTATCTTTTTATATTCATTTAGAATAATGTGTTTAGAAAATATTGAGGCTATTTTTTTTGTTCAATCATTATTTTGACCTTTGTAATGGTAAAGTAATTGCAACATAATTTACCAAAACATGTTCTCTGACTACCACCCTCATGAGTTTGATTTTGAAGGATAGAGAAATGGTTGCTGAAAACAGTTCTTTTAAATTCATAGCTTCATGACAGCACTTGAACATAGAAGTTGTCCTCAGCTTTACATGAAAATGAGTATCTGAAATGCTTCTTTGTAAGTCTCCACTGATAGGAATGCTTGCATGCAAATGAGACCATGAAGGCTTCCAAATAATGTCAGATGCTTGTTCTAAAGATAAACACCAATTAATCCACCCCTGCAAAAAACATTAGGGAAAGAACCCATGCAAAGAATATCAAGAGAACTATTTTACCAAGTAGAAGGCATATTGCAATCAGGAAAATATTGTCATTCTGCACTTGTACAATATGCAAGTAACAACATTCCGCCTGCCAAGGGAAAGAACTGCAATTTGCATATTGTGTAAGGAATATTGACATACATTAATAAAATCACATTCATTATATTGGTGCTGATGTTAACTTAAAAGTTAGCATTCTGTGCAGTGTTCATGCTTTAAATAAATTCAGGTTGTCCAGTGGCCTGCTGACTAAAAGATATATAGAACTTGTCACCCTTCACTGGCCTTTATGTGGTTTAAAATAAAGTAAAAATTAGTTTTTGGCAAATAACTTTTCTACAAGTTTTTAATCATTGTATTATAAATTAATCTTGCTGGGTGTTTTAACCTAAAAGTAATGTCAGTTTTACTTTTACACCTGGTTCCTGTCAGTAGACACAATAGAATATAGGTGGTTCTTTACTACAAAAAAATTCACCTATATTAGGTGTATTTCTGGTGCAGATGGTGGCACAAAGGTTATTTGAGCTTCAATCTACGACTTTTCCCCACTCTCGTCAGGTTGAAAAAATGGGGGCATGGGTGAGGAAGGGAGCTTGCCACGAGGCCCGTCTCATTTATTATTTTTTACACCTGTTTTAGGTATAGAAAATGGTCTAACTCAAGCCAGCAAGGAAGCTGGCTTACATTTAGACCAGTGGTGTATACGCCAAAGTTATGTACAGTCTGGCACCTCTACATAACTTCGGCTGTTCCACCGCCAGCTAAAGGGGTTATTAAGACCAGCGTCTAAAACGATGGTCTTAATAAAGGACCCCCATAGTGCTAAAGTATCTGCCTAACACATTTAGACAGATGCAAACATAAAAGTCAGCTTACACTGGCCAATAATTGTTACAATTATATCATCATAATTATAAATTGCCAGTGTAAGTGCGAATGATAACCTAGAAAAACCACAGTCTATGATCTTGATAGATCATTCTGCTGTACAAACTATATTGTACAATATTGTTAACTATTTTCAAATGATGCATGACATTTCTTATGGTTTGCAAATTTAGATACATAAATAATGTGCAAAAGAAATTACTAGTTGTGTTTGGTCTGTTGTGTGTGGAAAACATTTAAAAGCACAGGACTTAGTTGTAATGCATGTTCAATGGGATTTCTATGTGCAAAGTAGAGATATCATAAGTAGTATATCATATAGTGTAGTTTATAACCAGCAGGACTTAAAGGGGTTGTCCCACTTCAGCAAGTGGCATTTATCAAGTAGAGAAAGGTAATACAAGGTATTTACTAATGTATTGTTACTATTCACATTGCTTCCTTTGGTGGCTAAACTAATGCTTGCACACTATAGAAAAAAGCACTGGCCTCTCTGATGGCCAGGGCAATAGGAACACACATAAACTGACACTTTTTCCTACGTACATAGTGCAAGCACAGCCACCAATCCTGGATTGAAGGGTGGTCGTAACCATGGAAACGCGAATAACAATACATTAATAAGTGGCTTGTATTAACTTTATCTACATGATATATTCAATTTGCTGAAGTGAGACGTCCCCTTTAAAGAAATGAAATGAGAAAGGTCAATAAGGATAAAGGATATTTGTGTTTGTAAAGGACGTTCTTATGGCTCTTAAATGTGAAAAATGTACTTACTTGTTGGCCTTATATGCTTGAAACATTATATATATATATATATATATATATATATATATATATATATACACTCACCGGCCACTTTATTAGGTACACCATGCTAGTAACGGGTTGGACCCCCTTTTGCCTTCAGAACTGCCTCAATTCTTCGTGGCATAGATTCAACAAGGTGCTGGAAGCATTCCTCAGAGATTTTGGTCCATATTGACATGATGGCATCACACAGTTGCCGCAGATTTGTCGGCTGCACATCCATGATGCGAATCTCCCGTTCCACCACATCCCAAAGATGCTCTATTGGATTGAGATCTGGTGACTGTGGAGGCCATTTGAGTACAGTGAACTCATTGTCATGTTCAAGAAACCAGTCTGAGATGATTCCAGCTTTATGACATGGCGCATTATCCTGCTGAAAGTAGCCATCAGATGTTGGGTACATTGTGGTCATAAAGGGATGGACATGGTCAGCAACAATACTCAGGTAGGCTGTGGCGTTGCAACGATGCTCAATTGGTACCAAGGGGCCCAAAGAGTGCCAAGAAAATATTCCCCACACCATGACACCACCACCACCAGCTTGAACCGTTGATACAAGGCAGGATGGATCCATGCTTTCATGTTGTTGACGCCAAATTCTGACCCTACCACCCGAATGTCGCAGCAGAAATCGAGACTCATCAGACCAGGCAACGTTTTTCCAATCTTCTACTGTCCAATTTCGATGAGCTTGTGCAAATTGTAGCCTCAGTTTCCTGTTCTTAGCTGAAAGGAGTGGCACCCGGTGTGGTCTTCTGCTGCTGTAGCCCATCTGCCTCAAAGTTCGACGTACTGTGCGTTCAGAGATGCTCTTCTGCCTACCTTGGTTGTAACGGGTGGCAATTTGAGTCACTGTTGCCTTTCTATCAGCTGGAACCAGTCTGCCCATTCTCCTCTGACCTCTGGCATCAACAAGGCATTTCCGCCCACAGAACTGCCGCTCACTGGATATTTTTTCTTTTTCGGACCATTCTCTGTAAACCCTAGAGATGGTTGTGCGTGAAAATCCCAGTAGATCAGCAGTTTCTGAAATACTCAGACCAGCCCTTCTGGCACCAACAACCATGCCACGTTCAAAGGCACTCAAATCACCTTTCTTCCCCATACTGATGCTCGGTTTGAACTGCAGGAGATTGTCTTGACCATGTCTACATGCCTAAATGCACTGAGTTGCCGCCATGTGATTGGCTGATTAGAAATTAAGTGTTAACGAGCAGTTGGACAGGTGTACCTAATAAAGTGGCCGGTGAGTGTATATATATATATATATATATATATATATATATATATATATATATATATATATTAAACATTCAAGAGGTAAGGTCATTGATTGTAAGTATGTATCACTGAGGCTTTTGGTCTCAGTGATATAAGTCCCAGAAGTATTTTGTGGCCAGTGATACAATGTCAAGCACAGCATAACTGAGAACAATTCAAACACAGAATGTATTACCAAAGCAGTTACAGAAAGCTGTACAATGTGAACAAACAGAACAAACCATATTGATTCATAAAACTTATCAAAGTAAATTAAAATATAAATACATACATTTTTTATTAAAAATACAGAATTTTACAGGACAGCACATTTCTGGTAATCAATAAGAATACACGGATTAAGCCATGTAACATCTGGGAAAGGCCTTGGTGATGTAATGTCAAACCCAAGTAAACTGGACAGTCAAACAAACCAAAATAATAATTCTAAAGCAAAAAAATAAATAAAAGTACTGAGTATAAAGGGTAGTGGGAAGAAGAAATCGGAAAAAGTTAAAGAAACACTCCCCTCCCACAAATATATTTATTTTCTGACCTGTTAGAAAGGTACATGATGTAAATTGTAGTGAAGGTAAATAATCTTCCTACCAGTGACTGTTTTTTGAGTTATAACCTCCCTTCTGATCCTTACTAGAGATGAGCGAATCCTAAAAGATTCGGGGATTCGGTATTTGGCCCGAATCCCACTGCGGAATTCGTGGATTCGGGCCGAATCACGAATCCCATTAAAGTCTATGGGAGACCCGAATCTTTTTGCAGGGGCCAAAGGTTCTGCACAGTCAAGTTTGCCCCAACATGTGAAAACCTCAGAAAACGATGGAAACACCTTGGAAATGCATAGGAAACACCAGGGGCAGCATGTAGAGATGCCTCTGAGGCTCCCTAAGGGCTCATTCAGACGTCCGTTTGGTGTTGTCCGTGTTTTGAGGATCCGCAATTTGCGGATCCGCAAAACTCGCACAGCGGCACATGTGCAGTCCGCAATTTGCGGAACGCACATGATAGAAATGCCTTTTCGTGTCCGTGGATCCGGACAAAAATAGGACATGTTCTATTTTTTTCTGGACCCACGGAACGGAAGTGCGGATGCGGACGGCACACAGTGTGCCGTCCGCATCTTTTGCGGCCCCATTGACTGTGAATGGGTCTGCACCTGGTCCGCACCCCGTCCGCAAATTGCGGATCAGATGCGGACGATTTTTGCGGATGTGTGAATGAGGCCTGATTCTGATGCTGCAGGTCCCTACCTTATGTAAATTTAGGTCACATGTCACTGCCAGCCAATCACTGCTGGGGAGGTATAGGGGCTGTTACATCACAGCAGGTGTTTCCACAGGCTTACCTTTGATGCTGATTGGCTGAAAAAAATGGCATTTCAAATTGGCAGTGACTCACGAATCTTCACGAATCCGCGCTGCCTCGGGATGCCGAGCCAAGCCGAAGCGGGCAAGATTCGTGCGAATCCCGAATCTTGCCGCTCCGGCTCGCTCATCACTAATCCTTACCTATGTTATGTGACCAACACTATGATCTCCAACTGATATAGGATAGGAAGTCAGTTACTTCTCTGTTTATTACTATGAGACTGACATTGAGGCTGCCATAGGAATACATACTGTAGAGAAACTAACTTTCTATTCACACATAAGATGCTGTGTTATCTGGAAAGTCAGAGTGCTGGTCACATGACAGAGCTGAGGATCAGAATGGAGTGGGTAACTCACAAATACAGTCTCTGGTAAGTAAATAACCTTCACTACAGTTTATATCATGGACCTTTTTTAACAGGTCAGAGAATAAAATTTTTTGTGGGAGTGCTTCTTTAGGTTCTTGAATATGAACCAACATAACAATGCTGAAGCACACAGTATTATATAGTGGTTTGGCTATTTTATATTTCATCCTTGAGCAACAATTGTTTACCTTAAACCACCGATTTATGCAATGAATACATAGACATAGACATTCAGTGGTGTGGGAAAACAACTCTAACTACAATTACAGAAAAGTTAATTCATGCTTAGGAGCGTACAGTATCTTTACCTTTCTTGATTGCACAGTTCCCATGTTAATTACATTGTATCAGTCTCGCAAAGCCAAGTTGTGGCGTAAAAAAGCATATATTTCATATTCAATGGCATATGCAGCACACTTGCGAGTTATTCATGGCGATAAAGTAATTTTCTTTGCCACTCCATCTTAAGATAACACCTGGCTCTATACCTCCTGGAGAGAATTAGTTTCGTAAGACTGTTCCTGTTGTATACCGTTTGTTAACGTGCTTAATATTAATTGTATCTTTCTATTATGTTGAGTTACTGTATCATGGAGATGTTTATGGCTTTTAGAACTGAGTGAGTGTCTGTGGCTTGGACAGTTGAACCCATACTGTATTTTTATTAGTTTAATTTGCCTGTATTAATGCACTATTATACATGCTTGGAGTACTTTATTCGCTTTCCATTCCATTCTTTTCCAGATTTCTGGATTTATGACAAGTAGAGATGAGCGAATCAAAGTTGACGAAGTGGAATTTGATACGAATTTCAGGAAAATTTAGATTTGTTCCGAAGTCGAATTTCCTCACACTTCATGGTAACGAATAAAATGGCTGCTGCACATGTTCGAACAAGGAAGTAAGAAGCCCTGGAACGAGGGATCACCCACAATGCCATGCAAGCAGCCACCCAGCCAATCAGCAGCTAGACCCTGTGGTGACACAGCCCTATAAGAAGTCAGCCTGCTTGGTCTCCGCCATTTTATGGTGAACTAAGTGCAGAGAGAAACGTGACAGGCACTAGGGACAGTGTTTAGGAAACAATGTATTCACAAAAAAATAATATTGTGCAGTTCAGGGAAAGATTATTTACAGTGTAGGAAAAGGATAGGGAGGCATTATCCACACTGTAGGGTGAGAGCAGGGACCAATAGGAGAGTGTAAAGCCTGGCTAATAGGAGCTATTCTATTACACCTTGCTACACTAATTGGGGTTATAAAAAGTGATCTATTACTATAGATTTTAGGTTGTTTGCATTCTTTGATACAGCAGTAATTCCAGTAATCCTAGCTTCTTTTATTGAGTTGAAAGTGCTGTCTTATACAAACAGTTTTTGGGTGTATTTAGTTGATATATGAATACTTCCATTCACCCTTGCTTCTGTACTGAAAGTGCTGTCTGAAACAACCACTTTTGAGGTGTATTTAGTTTATATATAACTACTTCCATTCACTCTTGCTTTGGTACTGAAAGTGTGCTCTGATACAAACAGTTTTGTAGTGTATTTAGTTGATATATTACTACTTCCATTCACTTTTGCTTCTGGGGTAAATCGCAGCCTGATACAACCAGTTTTGGGATGTATTCATTTTAAATATAAGTATGTCCATTCGCCTTTGCTTCTGTACTGAAAGTGCTGTCTTATACAACCGGTTTTGAGGTTGAAGTTAGTGAATAAAGCTACTTCCATCCACCTTTGCTTCTGGGTTGAATTTGCAATCTGATTCAACCAGTTTTGGGTTGTATTTATTTTAAATATAGAAAAAAAAATGAACTTCCATTTTTTTCTTGCTTCTGTACTGAAAGTGCTGTCTGATGCAACCAGTTTTGGGGTGTATTTAGTTGATGTATAAGTACTTTCATTCACCCTTGCTTCTGTACTGAAAGTGTGCTCTGATACAAACAGTTTTGGGGTGTATTTAATATATATATATAACTAGGATACTAGAGGTGATCACACCATAAAGGCTATGAACAGGTAACCCAAAAAGGGTTAGCCAACAAGGCTGTCAATCGCCAAAGCAGAACACTTCTGTACACACTTTTAGGGTGATCAAATTCTTTTACACTTAATTTGATTTGTCAATCAGTAGTTGCGGAGTAGGTGTGAAACTGCGGCCTGATACTACACACTTTAGGATGAGTTCACACTTTAGTTATTTGGTCAGTTATTAACATGATTTTTTGTGAGCCAAAACCAGTAGTGAAGCCTACTCAGAGATAAGGTGTAATGAAAAGATCTGCACATGTTTTTTGTTTTTGACCGAAACCTGATTTGATACTACACATTTTAGAGTGTTCAAATTCTTTTACATTTAATTTGAAGCGTCAATCAGTAGTTGTGGAGTTGGTGCAAAATTGCAGCTTGACACTATTGCTTTTTTACCCTTGCAGTTAATGTTACAAAACCATATGTCCGATAGACAAGTGAGGAGGAGAGATCCACTGCTTCCTCTGGTAGGCAGGCAAGTTGCAACTATGAGAGTTGTGTGAGAGCTGGTGTTGCGAGCAGTCAGGCATGTGGCCCTCAGATTGGTGAGGGTGACATCAGTGGCATGCAGACAGTAGTGGATGATGATGACGGGCTTGATCATTATCAGGAGAAGTGGGTGGCTGCTTGCACATGAGGCAGTGGCTGAGCGAGCAGGATGGTAGCGTGACTGTGAATCAGTAGGGCGGCAGGAATGTGAGATCTGCAGCCAAATTTGTCTGGGGTAGACCGCCTGCTATGCAGGAGCCTACCTTTACAGGAAGAAGTAGTGGTGGATGGGTTCACAGAGGCAGCAGTAGTAGGCAGTCAGCTGGACTGGTGGGGGAAAATGCCATACTCAGCAGTGTGGGAATTTTTCATCAAGCTGCCGGAGGACAAACAGCATGTCCAACTCTGTGACTGGGCCACTGTGTTGACGCCTCATGTGATTCAACCCTTGCCATTCTGTGACTGGGCAACTGGGTTGACTCCTTATGCTGTTGCCACCCTCCACACTCAGTCATGGGGGCATTTTTCATCAAGCAGCCAGAGGGTGAACAGCATGGCCCACTCTGTGACTGGGCCACTGTGTTGATGATTCATGCAATTCCTCATGCGATTCCCACCCTCACCACTCTGTGACTGGGCCATTGTGTTGACAATTCATGCAATTCCCCATGTGATTCTCACCCTCACCACTTTGTGACTGGGCCACTGTGTTGACGACTCATGCAATTCCTCCTGCGATTCCCACCCTCACCACTTTGTGACTAGGCCACAGTGTTGACTCCTCATGCGATTCCTCCTGCGATTCCCAACCTCACCACTCTGTGACTGGGCCACTGTGTTGACTCCTCATGCAATTCACACCCTCACCACTTTGTGACTGGGCCACTGTGTTGACTCCACATGCTATTGCCACCTCCCCACTCTGTAACTGGGCCACTGTGTTGACTCCTCATGCTGTTGCCACCCTCACCACTCTGTGATTGGACCACTGTGTTGACTGCTCATGCTGTTGCAACCCTCACCAATCTGTGACTGGGCCAATGGCTTGACTCCTCTTGTTGCCACCCTCTCCACTTGGTCATGGGGGCACTAATTGCTTCAGCATGTAACAGAACAGGTTCTGTAGAAATCTATGTGGAATCAGCTGACAACGGTGTAAAAGTAGTGTGCTTCTTCACTCTATAGTAGAATCCTGGGCAACTGCACGTTTTTTTTATGCCTGACGCTAACATTGACCTGTAAGACTGAGTTTACACTTTAGTTACTTGGTCAGTTTTGGCCCTGTAACTGACCAAATAAGTGAAGTGTGAAGTGATTCTAAGAGTGACGCCTGTAATCTGCGTGTCATACAGACTCACAGTACTGTTTCACCAGCACAATGGCCTCCCTATGCATGTTTCTTCAATGCACATTGCTGTACACCACTATATAGGCTTTCAGCTGGCAGGAAATAGCTTTTTTTTAATGTAATTCGTTACAAAAACATTCAGATAGAATCAAATCTTTTTGGGAAATTCGGCCAACCGTCTGAATCAAATTTTTGCGAAATTCTCTCAATGTAGCCTTACTCGATCATTTATTCCTTTGGCAGGTTAATTTAACTGGCAATATTCCTTTCTCATGACGCTTCATTGAACAGAATAAATATCTAGGGATACACATCATTAGAGATAACTCACAATCTTATTCATTTAACATTGCACCCTTATTTCTCTATCTTAAGGATCAATTTAAAGTGTGTGGTACCTTGCCTTTGTCGGTGGAGGGGGGATTAATCTATTAAAAATTATTGCTTTACCCAAGCTTCTATATACCCTTGAGCATATAGACACTTTCATACAACAGAGGTTCTTTCATGTGGTGGACTCTCTCAAGTGCCCATTTTCCTGGGCCAAAAATAGACCCAAACTTCGATTAAGTACTCTGCAGAGACCCAGTAATATGGAGGGAGCTGCTTTGCCCGATGTTATATTGCTGGGGAATTATGATACAATTGATCCTGGTTATCTAGTACATCCCTGCCCAACAGCAAACACCATCTGTAATACATGTTGATGGACAGCTCTGGAATGTGCCAAAGTTTTCCCAGGCCAACTGTTGCCACTGCATAGATTAGCTGCACATAATGTATGTTGGCCCTTAGCAAACTGATGCTGTATCAAACTTCAGAGCATTTCCAGCTGAAACTCCGCTTTGGCATTTTAGCAGATCAGGTCCCTTCCAGACCTCTGGGTGCGGCATGGAATTGCTTCCTTGTTTCATCTTTATCAAAACAATGTTTTATTGTCCAGATACCGAATGCATATGATATCCCTTGTACGGGTTTCTATAGGTAAGTCCAACTTCATCAAGTCCTCTCTGTACAATATCCATGTCCAGATTTGCTTATCTCTTCTTATTCAGTGATGGGTATCCTTAGGAAACAAGGTCACAAAGCCCTCTTATTGGCCATATACATGGATCTGATGCAGTCTAAGCTGCTCATATTATCCATTACTGCTGAGTAGAGATGAGTGAATCATCTAAAATTCGCTTTGGTGAATAATCAACAAATTTCTGACAAGATTTGTTCTTAATATGAATTTATTCAGTCAAATTTGCGTTAAAAAATAATCGTTGTTTTGCAAACATTCCTATATAAATTACGAAAATACAGTCAGTTTTGTTAAAAGTACGCAATACGTAAGCATTAGGGTAGAAAGTTCATACGAATCCTTAGTGTACTATTGACTCGCTATTGCATCATACGCACGAGGCTAGAATGGGGGAGGGGGAGTCCTGACAAGCCATGTCAATTTGGGTAAGAGTCAAACAGGGGGCAATACAAACTAAACAATACAAGTGTGAACTAGCTCTCACCCGTAGAGCCAGTAGTAGGGTTCCTCAGATGATGGACCTGAAGTCCTCTTCGCTTGAGCTACTGCTGAATGAATCAGAGGATGCTCATGCCTCCTGTAGGCCAAGCTCTCTGCCGTGGTGGAACTCCACTGCCCTCTTCTTCCTGAAGTCGGACAATGACCGGGTCCGGGTGGTGGTCACGCTGGTGAGCGCTGCAGCCACTTGCGCCTTTACTTTTCTGGATTCTCCTGCTGGGACAGCAGGGGTAAGGACTTCTGGCTGCAGCCTTGAGGCAAGGTTGCACCCAGGGAAGAAGCACCAGCTCCCCTGGCTGCTGCTTGCCTCATCTTCCAGGGTAGTTGGTACTGGTGGATCACCGTGGACTGGAACGTAAACAATGAAGTTGTCAGCTGACCCAGCTGAAAGGACTGTGATGGTGGTGGCACTGGCAGTCCAGGGATCAGAGGCTCCGGCTGTGGCTATGGTTTCTCCCTGAAATGGAGGGTGCCATCTAGTGACTCCTGAAGGCAGCACACCGGTACTTTGCCTGGTGGTTCCTCCGGCCAAGGTAGTGATGCAGGGACCAGGGGCTTAGGTAATATGGTAATCCTAGTAGCAAAGGGGCCTTTCAGGGATGCCATGAGGGTGTATTCCACCTGATCCCCCATGTACAGGCTGTGATGGGCTTGGGGCAGGTACGGCCGTTTCACTGACCTCTGCCAGGAAGCCAGAGCATCGGATTCTGCGGAATGGAAGGTGTTGTCTCTCCCTGGGCGGTGAATTGGATGCTCCAGCCACCTCTGCCGCACCAGCTGCAGCAGCTGTACCAGCCGGCAAGGTGAATATAGAGTCAGGAGCCGGTGATACTCTCTTGCACAGTTGTGCCGCTCTGATCTCTGGAGCCGGCGGTGGTTTGGGGTACTCGTCCTTAAAGACTATCTCTCCCTACTTAGGTCGCAGTTCTTTCGCCATGATGTTTGCGGTGGTCTGACTCTGGATCTTGTTCAGCGCTGGCTTGAACTGGAGAGGAGGGCGGAGTAATGAGGGAGGAGTTTTCACCCCCTATACGTGCAAATAGTTAGTTCCCGGTGAGCTGTGCTGGTTTTTCCCGCTTCTGAGGGGGGCGTATTTTCACTTTCCTGCTCTTGAGGGGGCGCATCGTCATTTTCCCACTTCAAGGGGCTGGGGGAGGGGGCAAGAAGAATGCGTATGTTGCGTACGTTGCGTACGTAGCATTAGCATTCAAAATTTTAAGAACATTTATGAATAATATGAAGCAAATCTGAAAAAATCTGGATTCACTTTGGAGTAGGAAAAATGGAGGATTCAATGCGAATCTACAAACCAGCGAATATATTTGCTCATCTCTACTGCTGAGGCCAAATGCAGTAGGGTAATACCAGATTTTACTCCTGAGGATTGGTGTACTGTGTTTACTACTCTCCTTCAGCTACTCATTGATTTATACAGCTTTGCATACAACATGAATGCTTTCTTATGATGACTGTTAGTTCAAAATGGGTAGACCCATGTCCCCCAGGATATGTCTTTTGGGGCTCATGTAGGAAAACCAATGGCCACACCATGCATGGCTTCTGCTACACAAAGTATTATTTCTGGCCCACAAGTCAATGGCGTTGAAATGAATGGCTACATGCCCTCTATCCATTCTCCAATGGCATCATTTAGTCAACTCAGTTGTCCCATATGGGAGAATTGTGCATAAGAACAGGAAACATTCTATAAGGTTAGGGATCAGTGGTGCAACTCCCCTCTGACAGTTTATATGCAACAAAGCTTCCTACAGGGTCTAACTTTTACACAAAATACTCCACACCGCAATTGACATATTTATATACCACATGCATAGATATTTATTTCTGCTGGGGTATTCTTGTGTAGTTGTACACTAGGCTGAAATGATGTTGGTGAAGACCTTCTTAAAGCATGTGAATGTCTTTACTATCTAACTTCAGTTGTAAATGTTTCTGCAGCCTGAAATAGTATGTATTATATGATATTTTGTGTTCTGACACCTTTTCTTCTTTCTCATTGCATATGAATGTATTTAATGTACTGCAAACTTGTTTATTTCTTTTAGCTTTATTTTCCAATAAAATATGTTTCATAAACAGGCATACATTTTTCCAAGGTCTTAAAAACCTTTTGCTTACCTCTGCACAACTATATACATTTTGGTGGTAAGCTCTTATCTGTAACCCGACATATAAAAGTGTTCGGTTACATTGTGATTTGCCAGTGCGCCGTGGTGCTTCAGATCTTGTGATCACACTGTCATTAGACAGCTGCGGTCACAATAAGTATCCTGGACACCAGCCAAAGTGATCTCCCTGAATGACATTGCTATGTACAGCAATCCATCGCAGTGTAAAGTCAAAAAGTCAGCAGGGGTGTGCTCTTCTTGATGTGAGAATGCTTGATGCTGGCTGCAAACTTAATCATGAGTCTTTAGGCTTCATTCACACGACTGTATTTTGTTTCCGCGTACGTTCCATTTTTTTTGCGGACTGTATGTGGAACCATTCATTTCAATGGGCCTGCAAAAAAAATGGAAGGTACTCCGTGTGCATTGCATTTCCATATGTCCGTATTTCTGTTCCTCAAAAAAGATAGAACATGTCCTATTCTTGTCCGTTTTGCTGACAAGGATAGGCATTGTTACAATGGATCCGCAAAAAACGGATGCCATACAGAACGCCGTCCGTTTTTTTTTTGCGGATCCGCAATTTGCGGACCGCAAAACACATTTGGTCGTGTGAATTAAGCCTTAGTCTGTGAATTAACAGTTTCTTGCCCTGACTGTGGCAGGAAGGGTTTAATTCATTTTTCTTTTAAAAATAAGTAAGTAAAAATAATTAAATAAAATGCTTATAAAAAATAAAAAGTGAAATAAAGAAAATAAAAAATAAATATTGCTAGTTTTAGTAATAGTATAGCTGACTTTATACACAAACATACACATTTCACCCCTTGTTCGTTCATAGAAAATAAAAAAATATATTTATTTATTTCAACAATAATAAAACAGATTTTGCATGTGTAAGGCCTCGTCCACATTTCCGTGTGACACATCCGTGAAAAAAAGCGTACGTGTTTCATCCGTGAAGCTGTCAGTGAAGGATCCGTGGTTGGTCCGTGTGTTCATTTTTACCATCCGTGTGGCATCCGTATTTCACTGACGTTGCTCAGCTGAAAATTGATTTACAAAGAATCTCCTATTAGTCATCAGTGAAAAACGGACGCATCATGGACACAACACGGATGTGTGTCTGTGATTTTCACAGACCCATAGACTTCAATGGGCGTGCTTGGTCCGCATCACGGATCAAAGTAGTGCATGTCCCCGTGATTTTTTTACTGGCCCACGGTCAGTTAACAAATACTGAAATGTGAAGAGACACATTTAAATCAATGGGTGCGTGTGGTGTCCGTGAAAAATGCGGACAGCACACGTCAGTGAAAAACGGAAATGTGGACGAGGCCTAAGGCCTCATGCACACGAACGTGTGCCGGCCGTGCCCGTGCTGCGGGCCGCATACGGCAGGTCTGCAATAAACGGGCACCAGCCGGGAGGCATCCGGGAGATGCGGAGCGGAGGCACAGATCGGAACACCACGGAAGCACTACGGTGTGCTTCCGTGGTGTCTCTGGCCGTGCCTCCGCACTGCAAAAAAGTAGCGCAAGCACTACTTTTTTTGTGGTGTGGACCCTTGTATGCGGATTGCGGACCCCATTCAAGTGAATGGGTCCGCGATCCACATGCGGTGGCCTCACGGTCAGCGCCCGTGCATTGCGGACAGCAGTTTGCGGCCCGCAGCACGGGCAAGGCCGGCACGCGTTCGTGTGCATGAGGCCTAAAACATATACCCATACACACATTTTTTCCCTTTTTCCTTTCATATATTTTTTTTTAATATAGGTATTCATTTTAGCTATATTTAATATAGCAGGGATTTTTTGTGTGCGTAAAATACACAAACGCACACATATTTTTTCATTTATAAAAAAATGTAAAACAAAAAGCCAAACGCTTAAAATGTTCACATTTTGTTAAGATGAATACCTTAGGGGGTCTACGTAAAATAGCCACTTTGAATGAACTTCTAATATTTTACCGCTGTATAATATCGGTACTGGCAGTATGGTGCTGAGGACCAGCAATAGGAAAATAGGCTACCAGAATGCGCTTTAGTCCTAATATCAAATGCATGTAGGTTGGCTCAGAAATTAATTAGTCATTTGCAGTTAGATAGGCCCATTGCTAAAAACATGTTCTGGTAAGAAAGGGGGATAATAAATCGGTTAACATGCTTAATTGTTCAGTTTTTTTATTTTTTATTGCAGTTGTAGACTCTCTTTTTAGCCTGCACACTGCCTGAACTTTTTTTTTCTTTTTAAAATCATTTTATTGATTTTAAGTTATAACATACATTGAATAACAGTGTAGAAAAACAGTGATTACATATATAGAGAGTATATATATATAGGTCTGTCTGATACAAATAGATTGGTCGACAGGAGCCAAGACCTAGACAGATGAAATGTATATATACTAATATCAGATGATGGCTGCACCAAAGGGGTAGACTGAATACAACACTCCTTAACATTCTGCTACTGGCACATTAGCTACTTAGTACAACCAAAGTACTTGTGATAGAAATATTTGGTACTAAACCAGTACCTTAACAGATTGTAAACTAACATAAAACACAGAAGAGAAAGGGAGGGAAGGAAAGGGGGGTTCTATTGTGTATGTGTGAAGGTGTCCTGTAATAGCACTCCTAAGGCTGGTCCGAATGTTTTTTTGAAGTTAGTGTAGCTGACTATAAGTAACAAGGGTGTAATAGAGAATGTCAATAGGGATATGCAGGAAAGGTCTAAGAGTCATTGTCCTTTTTTCCATTCCTTCCATGGTGACCATATTTTGATAAATTTCTGATGACATCTGTTTTCCCAGTGTGAAAGTTCTTCTAATCTAGAGATAGTCTCTATCTTATCTAACCAGAGAGGGATTATAGGTGCTATCAATAATCTTGCAGCTGCAAAAAGGGTCCTTAGCAGAGATTTATTTAGGTTCATAAGTTTATCTGGTAGTAATGACAGAAGAGCTATCCTGGGACAGGTAGGAAGGTAGGAGTCATTGAGTTGGAGTATGTCCCTAGCATGTTTAAAAATGGAGTTCCAAAATTCAGTAATTATGGGGCACGACCACCATATATGTAGAAATGTGCCTACCTCTTTCTGACATCTCCAGCACAGTTCTGACGTAGTGCCATACATCTTTTTCAGTATAGCTGGTGTCAAATACACCTAGATAACACTTTGTAAACATTGTCTTGTATAGTAACGCACCTAGAGGGGAATTTTGGTGCAGCGAGTATTGTCTGGAGATCTTTATCAGAAAATTTTACATCTAGGTCTCTTTCCCACTCACGTATATAATAGAAAAAGGACGGAAATTAATTTTTGAGTACTTTTGACCAATTGTGGAGATCAATTTGATAGGTCGTTGGGACTGAGAGATAAGTTTTTCAAACCATGAGAGTGTGGATGACCTATTATCTTTGGATATAATAGTTTTAATTGAGGATCTTATATACTCATATTGTAAGGGGTTGAGGTCAAATAAATGTAACTTAGCTTTCATTGATGGAAGATCTAGGAAAGCACCCTTACTATCTAGGAGCTCGTCAATCAGTGTTTCAGTATTGCGAATCGAGGAGGGTAATGCAGAATAACCACTTCTTGAAGAAAGCAGTCTCCTATAGTTAAGAGCGGGGAAGGGAATTTAGAGCAAGCCTCTCTAATCTCTGGTGCACTCCAAACTTTCAGTGTCGCTGATACTAAAGTGCTCTCTTTTGAACTTTGAGGGGTATCAGGTGGATTTGAGAATACTAGGGCTCTTAAGGGATATTCGGGTAAGCTGTTCTCCAGTAGAATCCATTGCTTATGGTGTGGGTGTCTAATCCAGTCAATTATCCTACTGAGATGTACCGCTCTGTAATATCGTGATATAGAGGAGAGACCAATTCTACCTTTACCAAAGGGGAGCATCAAGATTCTACTGGATAACCTGGGTTTCAGTGTGCCCCAAATATAAGAGAAGCTAATTTTGCGTAGTCAAAGAAGCTGCGAGGGAGGTTTATAGGTAGAACATGTAATAAGTACTTTTTTGGGGATTATTAGAGAGTTGAACATACTCCTACGACCTAGCCATGATAAAAATGTTGGAGACCAGGTGTTCAAGGTATCTGGTATGGATTTTAATAGGGGAAGGTAGTTTAATTCATATCGTTTTTTAGGTTCTGAGGAGATGTTGACTCTCAGAAATTTTATAGAAATAGAAGTCCATGAGAATGAGGATTCAGATTGTAACTCTTTTAAGCTTTTTAGATGATATATTTATTCCCATGGCTTGGGATTTTGAGATATTTTGAAATTAGAAATAAACCCAAAACTATTGAATATTTCAATGATAGCAGGAAAGGCTTGTTTGGGTTTAGATATAATCAGTAATAGGTCGTCTGCATAGGCAGCCTGTTTGAATTCTAGTCCTTTACATGAAAGTCCACGTATATCAGGATGTTGGCGAATATATTGTAAAAGGGGCTCCACTGTGAGAATGAATAAGATCGGAGATAGGGGGCAGCCCTGTCTAGTTCCATTATAATTTTTTTTTTAACAAATCTCTTTTTATTGATTTTGTGTAAAGAAAACATACAGACAGCCAATTCTCGCATTGTAAATGACAGAGACCTTCGCTTACATCAAAAGATACAAAAATGCGAGACTTCATAGCATTAAACGGGGGGGGGGGGGGGAGGGGGGGAGCACTAAGGAAAAAGTATTGTGGTATAAAGGTAAAATACAAAGGAGGAGGAGAGGTGGGGGGGGGATAAATAGCTCCAAGATTTGAGACATCCAACACCGCTGGGTATGGTGGTCCCGGTGTAGATCTCTCAAACCTGAAGCAACATAACATTTGTACAAGTTATGAAAGTGTTTCTTACATCAATGCCTAATGGGGCATTGTGAATCTAATACATTTCAAAAAATTGGTGTTATCGTCACACAACCAAGAAATAACATATGTTAACTTGTGAATAATTCTGGTGTATATCACACTGGGTATTTCAAGCTACAAATTAGGCTAGCATTACTAGTTTTGTTTCTACAGCGTCTTAGTAGATCCATAATAAAGACAATATATACTAAAAATGGGTGTGCTCTAGGGATAGATAGGGGGGGAGGGGTGACAAACTCCACCAGTCTACGTCCAAAGACATTATTTAGGTGAACGGGATTCTTTCCAGGGTGACCATATCTTTATGAACTGGGCATGTCTCCTGTTCACCCAGCTAGCAAGTTCTTCAAGAAGATATAGTTGGTCAACCTTATCTCTCCATTGGGAAATACTTGGCGGAGATAAACTAAGCCAATTCAGAGGGATTAAAAGTCGGGCAGCTTGGACAAACAATGTGAGAAGATTAAACTTCGCCGGGCGCCAAGTGGTAGAGGGCAACCACAGGAGTACCGAGGCTGGGGTCAATTGAATAGATGATCGGCATATTCGGTTTATATTTAGTTCAATTTGGGACCAATACGTTTTAATTAACGGGCAGTGCCAGAATATATGTCCTAAGGTGCCCACATCCTTTCGACATCTCCAGCAAATATCTGTCTCACTCAGATTCATTTGCTTAAGTTTTTTGGGGTCATTATACCATCGTGTCATCGTTTTATAAGAATGTTCCTGAATTCGGATACATTGGGAAAAACCATGTGACCTCAGGTGAATTTGTTTTATATCACTTGCTGAGAGAGATATAGCTAAGTCTTTTTCCCAGGATCTAATATATGCTGGAGTGCTAGGTGTTGAGGGGGAAGTAAGAAATTTGTACAGCATAGATATAATATGTCTAAGTAGACTATCTGACCTTGCTAATTTTTCGAACCAGGTACCCTCTGATGTGGAGGTATATTTAGAGGATAATATCTTGCATGAGCGTATAAACTCAACTAGAGATGAGCGAGCACTAAAATGCTCGGGTGCTCGTTATTCGAGTCAAACTTCTCCCGATGCTCGGGTGCTCGTTTCGAATAACGAAGCCCATTGAAGTCAATGGGAGACTCGAGCATTTTTGCAGGGGACCAAGGCTCTGCCTAGGGAAGGCTGGGTGAAAACCTGTGTTAATGTAATTTAGGATAAGTCCCAAATTAGACTTAATACTCAGTTGTCTGTGGTGTTCAAATTATGTTAAATTTCCCCCTTCATGGTAAGAGGGTGCGGCCGCAGCACAAGATATGCACGTCCAGTCTCATTGCTGATCATGCAGATCTCTCCTGGTTACACCCAGGGAGCTAATTTTATTAGAAATACATGATGGTGTAATCACACCCCCCTTTGTCATCAATTTTAATATGTCCAATCACAATCATACAAGTTTACATTAAACAACAAATCAAAAGAATGATAATGGCAGCCAATGGGATACACATTACTTCATCTATCTGGGAAATTCCATATGCATATTTCAACTTCTGCTAAGTTCCTGTTTTCCTACAGACATATCAAGTGATTATGAGTCATTTTTATTTTTAAGCATATGTGACATCTAATGGAGCTTAGAGATTATAAGATATAAGAGATATGTCTATAAGGAGATGGAGACCACCTAATAATGAAATATACAACCCTAGCACAATTGTGTTCATCAACAATAACTCTGGAAACCTCAGAAAATGATGGAAACACCACGGAAATGGACAGGAAACAGAAGGGGCAGCATGCATGGATGCCTCTGAGGCTGCCTAATCCCACCATTACCCCAAATTCTCCTACTGGGGCATGTGTGGTATCAATTCTTCTCAGTTTAATACCGTATACGTCCCCTATCTTGGGACCCTATATTTCATGGATTTTTCGACCACGGAAAATGGAAAAAGAGCTTGCTCTGGCCAGGGGAGTGTCTTTCGTACTGCAGCTAAGGGGACGTGTCCATGCTCTGCCTATCACAGTTCAGGGGGCAATTAAAAGAAGAAACAAAAAAAACATCAGTACAATATCTAATACGTCCCCTATCCGGGTAAATTGTTGGAGAGAGGGCCTTTAGGTGGGGGCAGGCTGGGGGAAGGAGGTTTGGCTGGAAGAGCAGAGGAGTGCCCCCTGGGCTAGCGTGTGTGGTGGTGACAACAGCCGGATGGATTTGGAAAAACTCTAGCATCAACCGGTACGGTATCGATTCTTCTCAGTTTAAAAATCGTATACGTCCCCTATCTTGGGACCATATATTTCATGGATTTTTCGACCACGTAAAAGGAAAAAGAGCTTGCTCTGGCCAGGGGAGTGTCTTTCATACTGCAGCTAAGGGGACGTGTCCATGCTCTGCCTATCACAGGTCAGGAGGCAATTAAAAGAAGAAAAACAAAAAACATCAGTACAATATCTAATACGTCCCCTATACGGGTAAATTGTTTGGAGAGAGGGCCTGTAGGTGGGGGGCAGGCTGGGGGGAAGGAGGTTTCGCTGGAAGAGCCAGAGGAGTGCCCCCTGGGCTAGCGTGTGTGGTGGTGACAACAGCCGGAATGGATTTGGAAAAACTGTCGCATCAACCGGTATGGTATCGATTCTTCTCAGTTTAACACCGTATACGTCCCTTATCTTGGGACCCTATATTTCATGGATTTTTCGACCACGGAAAATGGAAAAAGAGCTTGCTCTGGCCAGGGGAGTGTCTTTTTAAATTGTTTGGAGAGAGGGCCTGTAGGTGGGGTGGCAGGCTGGGGGGAAGGAGGTTGAGCTGGAAGAGCCAGAGGAGTGCCCCCTGGGCTAGCGTGTGTGGTGGTGACAACAGCCGGAAGCAAGTAACAGTGGGGACTCCTTGGGGGGACTTTCACATGATGGGACAGATTCAACTTGGGTGGATCAGGCACAGGAACAGATCATTTTTTTTGGTGTTTATTTAACTTTTATTTAGCACAAATAACCACAGAGATATTTATTTGTTATCTTCGAAGGAGGTTGAGCTAGAAGAGCCAGAGGAGTGCCCTCTGGGCTAGCGTGTGTGGTGGTGACAACAGCCGGAAGCAAGTTACAGTGGGGACTCCTTGGGGGGACTTTCACATGATGAGACAGATTCAACTTGGGTGGATCAGGCACAGGAACAGATCATTTTTTTTTTGTGTTTATTTA
>ONZH01031023.1:0-30951 GCA_900303285.1 Rhinella marina
CTTCAGGCCACTAGCCTGAAGCCTATGAGGAAGAACAGAGGGGACGGGAGCCATAGGCTTCCTTGGCCCTCATTCAAATGCTTGCTGCCTGACGCCCCCTTCAAGTTTGCGCCCGGGGCAACGTCCCCCCCCACGCTACGCCACTGGTGCCGTATAATTATTGGGTGTCTAAGCTGGATACGTGGCATGAACTGGCGCTCTACGCCTTGGAGGTGCTGGCCTGCCCTGCCGCCAGCGTTTTGTCTGAGCGGGTATTTAGTACCGCTGGGGGCATAATTACTGATAAGCGCATCCGCCTGTCAACTGACAATGCTGACAGGTTGATGCTTATCAAAATGAATAAGGCCTGGATTGCCCCTGACTTCTCTACTCCACCAGAGGAAAACGGCTTAACATGAAGGAACCTTAAATCTGGCTTTTAGGGTGTATTGAATAAACTGTATTATCATGTACCCCTTCCTCTTCTCGTCCTCTTCCTCCATCATATGAAACTGCTTGTTAGGCTGCCTTCGAAGTCCACCAGCTGGGCCTACACCCTAATTTTTTAGCCAGTCAGCTTACCAGCAGGGCCTTCAACAAAATTTTTTGGCCTGTCAGCTCACCAGCAGGCCCTCAACCATAATGTTTTACACGCTCAGCTCACCAGCTGGGCCTGCACCCTAATTTTTTAGCCGGTCAGCTCACCAGCTGGGCCTGCACCCTAATTTTTTAGCCGTTCAGCTCACCAGCTGGGCCTGCAACATAATTCTTTGGCCTGTCAGCTCACCAGCATACTCAACCATAATTTTTAACACGCTCAGCTTTGCTACATGTCACTTCTAATGTTTCAGACGTTCAGCTACGCGGCATGTCAAAAATAATTTTTAACACGCTCATCTCTGTACATGTCACTTCTAATGTTTCAGACGTTCAGCTAAGCGGCATGTGTCCCTTAAATTTTTTTGGCGGTCAGCTCGGCAGCCACATGTGTCCCTTACGGGACAATTGTCGGAGTCCCACAATTATACCACAATGTGAATGAGGCCCTGCTTTATATGATATACCGGTTGTATGGGAGTGCCTCAGCCGTGTAATTTTTGGCAGCACTTGCGCTTAACGTACAAGTAAATCTATGTTTCCCAACAATATTTCCTGTAAAATCGATGTTATCTTGGATTTTTGGGGGGTATTGTTGTCATTCCATAAAAGTGGCGTACTAGTCGGACATCATCTTTAATAGCAGCGACTTCGGTGTCCAAGATGCATCCAGACATCCTTCCCATGCTGTTCCCTAACCATTTCTGTGGTGTTTCCACCATTTTCTGATGTTTCCCTATTGACCAGACACCCTCCCCTCATCCGAGCAGGGGGTGCCTGGTCTTCTCCCATTGACTTCCATTATACTCGGGTGCTCAGCCGAGCACTCGAACAACACCTAGTGTTCGGCCACAGCACCTGAGCACCCGAACATCGGGGTGCTCGATCATCACTAATGAGGTGTCATCAACAAAATGGAATAGAAAAGCTGTTATCGGTCCAGCCCCTGAGATGATGCGAGGTATGCCTGATGAAGGTGGCAGAGCACCGAAATGCGTAGTATGCTTTTTATGTAATTTTTTGAGTTTTTAATAAGTTGCCACTTACTCTGAAGTCCTTTGGTGTAGCTATCAGTCTTTTTTATGCTTCACAGCAGAGTGTTTGTTGACATGAGTCAGGCTTCTTTCACATTAGCGTTAGGCTCATCTGGCAGGCTGTTCCTGCCGGGGAACATCTGGCACATTTATGGTTTGTACACTTTTTTCAGACATATTCAACAAGGGGGTGGGGCTTAGAAGAAAGGAGTGAGGCTTTATGGGAAATTGAGTAGGGCCTAAGATGCACCATATGCACCACAATTGCAACACAATTCTGGCATAAAAATCTGTCTCTAGGTAAGCCAACCAATAGTTAGTATAGATAAGTGAAAAATCTGGGGGGAATTTATCAAACCTGGTGTAAAGGAAAACATAGCAACCAATCAGATTCCACCTTTCATTTTCTATGAGCTCTGAAAAATGAAAAGTGGAATCTGATTGGTTGCTATGGGCAACTGAGCCAGTTTTCCTTTACACCAGTTTTGATGAATTTCCCTCTCTGTCTAAGCTTATGCCATCTTTAGAATGAGTAAATCTGGGCCTATATTTTTTATTTTGTTAAATTAGGGGTTGTACTCCGAAACCAAGTAGATGCTTTATGTGTATTGAGAGAATTAAATAGTAAATCTTGCCTGGATTTATTCATAGATCTATTATGTACTGTATCCAACATCCACGTTGTGCACCTTCTTGTTATAATTTTGAATTTCTTTAACTTCTCTATGAAAGTCAGATGTCTGGTGCTGGAAACTCGTAAGCAATGGAATTTATTCCCACCAGGAGGGATGTTTTAACTTGTGAATAATAGAGTTTTGGATTTTACACTGCATGCTGGGCCAAATTTTTGTATAAAGGGGACTACTACATTTAAACAAGCAGTGGATCCTCCCTGCATGTGATGTCCTCATCTCTCCAGTGAACTGGCTCGGGTCAACATCTCTGATAATCTAGGGTAGTGAAAGGGTTGATGTCAAAATCCCTTGGGGTAAGGCAGTGAAGGAGTTAATGTCAGTATCCCTGGTATTTTTCTTAATGTCAGTTAAGCAGGTGGTCTAGGAAATTGATTTAATTCTAGTATCCCTAATGGTCTAGGGAAGTGAAGGGGCTAATATAAGAATCCATAGTAGTCTAGTGCAGTAAATTGGTTAATTTTAAGAACACTGGTGGAGAGCAGTGAAAGGGTTAATCCTGTTTAGTACAGGTTAATACTGGGTGTCCAGTGGCTATTCACCTTTCCATGTTCCAGCATAGTCCTGGCAGTAACAGGATGCTGATCACTAATAGGTCAGCTTTCTGTTTTCTTCCTGCACTGATCATAGGGATGAGTACAGAGAAGACATAGAGAGGATTTTGCAGCAGCATGGTTCTCCATATGATTGGGCAGAGCAATTAATTAAAGAGTAACTATTTCCCAGGAGCACAAGTAGCTAAGAAGGAATTAACTGTGTAACCGCCCTCGTACACATGTACCTGAAGCTATAGAGGGTGTAGTTCTCCCAAACTAAGGTCGACGTTTGAATACAGAACCATCCTGCAAGACATCATTGGCCTTTAAGACCGAAGGTTAGGACGTTTTTTAAAGGGATTATCCCATGACTATTTTAAAAAATGAAAATCAGACATCATACAGTAAATGACAACCTCTTTCTAATAAACTTATAACCAGCCATGTACCTCACATGGGTCCAGAGATCTCCCCATTCATTGCTCTGCTAGATTTATATCAAGCTGACCGTTCAAGGGGAGTGTCTTTTCTGCTGCAGCTAGGGAAGGAGGGGGGGTGCGTGTCCCAGCTCTCCCTATCACAGTTCAGGAGGCAGTTGAAGGATGAAACTGAGCATGTGCGACCTTCTCAGTGAACAGGTCAAAGATATAAGAAGAAAACAAAGAGCAGGTGGTGCTCCACAAATTCATTTTATTGAATAGCTTAGTGGCTATGCTAAATTTTTAATTACATGCAATTACAAAAGTATTCAGATCTAGCATGCCTACGCTTGGGTCCGCTCGGTGTTCGGACAAACACCGAGTCTACTTGAGCGCAATGCTCGAGTCCCCTTCCCACACCAAGACGGATCCGTCCCCATTGACTTGCATTGGCATCATGACGGATCGGTCATGAATTCCATTGAAAGTCAATGGAGCATGGATCCGTTTGGTGTGACACAATAGTAAACGGATCCGTCCTCCATTGACTTTCAATGGAGTTCATGACGGATCCGTCACCTATCACGTTTTTTTTTTCATTGAAGAATTCAAGGTGTAATTTTTTTCATTCACCAGCAGAGGGCACAATGTAATGAAGAGGCTCCGCTGCTGAGGAGAAGAAGCCTGAGGAGGAGGAGGTAAGTGGTTTGTGTTTGTTTGTTTTCTATTTTTCAGGATTGTGAATGCAGAGGACTACGTCGGATTCGTTGGATTACGTCAGACCAGCTTTTTTATTTTTTAAATAAAATGGTCAAACAGGGATCTTGGGGAGTATTTATTTCAATGAAATATTTTATAAGTGTGTGTTTTTTTTTTCCCCACACTGCAGTTTTAGTTATCATGGCTATCTACAGACGACCCTGATTACTAATACTGGACATAGTGCTTGCCGGTATGGCCAGCACTAACCCCAACATCTATTACCTCGGCACCCACCGCCACCAGGGGTGTCGGGAAGAGCCGGGTACCCACAGGATCGGACCTTCTAAATTGAGGGGACGGTTCTGGAGCAGCGGCAGGCTGTTACTGTTAGGCTGGGAATGGCCAATAACCGTGTCCCTTCCCACTCTGATAGTGCCAGGCTGCCGCTGCTGGTTGTGTCTGGCTGGAGAAGGAAAATATGGGGGACCCCAAACCATTTTTTGCCTGGTTTTCTCCCATATACTTCAATTATGCTCGGATGCTCGGCCGAGCACTCGAGCACCCATGAGTGTTCGGCCAGAGCACCTGAGCTATTCAGATCCAGATGTTGGTTTGAAAACTGTAGAATATTTTTTGTGGGACAACCCCTTTAATAGTAACATATAGAATCTACAGTTGTTATTTCATTTCTTAACTAAGTATAGATGCTTCTCCTATTTCATTAATAAGCATAGCATCATTCCCTGATGATCATAAAACATTTCTTATATGCGTTCTTAGTAAAGAGGACAAGACTACTTTGATTGGGAGTTTGTTATGGAACATACAGACTGTAACCACATGAAGCAACAATAACCAGTCTGTCTCAGTAACACCTCTTTAATTGGTCCCAGTAAAGAATTCAAACCCAAAGCATGCCTGGGTCCACTCACCACAAGCAGTCTGGTATTAACTATGAAGTTCAGGAAATTATTACAGAGGGAGACACTGATAGTGAAGAATGAAATCACAAAGACAAACAGAAGAATTGGAGTGACTAGCATGTAAATGCATGACCATAGAGGGAGACAAAAGGATGGAAACATATACATTAAAACATTATAAATCAGAAAACTTAACCCCTACTCGACAGCCACCATACACATATGGCAGAAGTCTGGACTTGAAATATGGTTCCCACTCAGGGCTCCATAGGAACATAATGAATCTCTCATAGGCTGTGATGGTAATTCACTGCAGTCTATCAGAAGAAGCAATCAGATGATCGCATGTTCAAGTCCCCTAGGGAGACTTAAGTGTAAAAAAAAAAAAAAAAAAAAAAAAAAGTTTTTTAAAAGATATATAAAAATTCAAGTCACCTTCTTTTCCCATACAAAAAATAAAAATAAACAATAAAAAATAAAGATCATAGGCATCGCCACATTGCAAAATGCCCAAACTATTAAAATATAAATGTATTTACCCCATATGGTGAACCCTGTAATGGTGAAAAAAAAATCAAAATTGGTCATTTTTTAATCTCTTTACATCCCAAAAACAATTGAATAAAAAGTAATCAAATAGTCATACACACTCCAAACTGGTATGAATAGATACTACAGATTAAGGCTACTTTCACACTAGCGTTTTTAAATTCCGGTACTGAGTTCCGTCATAGGGGCTCAATACCGGAAAAAAACGATTCAGTTTGTCCCCATTCATTGTCAATGGGGACAAAACTGAACTGAAGACAACGGAATGCTCCTGAAAGCATTCCGTTCCGTCTTCAGACCGGAGAACAAACCGCAGCATGCTGCGGTTTGCTCTCCGGTCCAGGCATCCGCACCAAGACGGATCCGTCATGACCCCAATGCAAGTCAATGGGAATGGATCCGTTTGGTGTGACACACCAGTAATCCGGATCTGTCCTCCATTGACTTGCAATGGGGGGTCATTCCGGATCCGGCTACAGAGATACATACATACAGACAGACATACATACATACATACATACACACATACATACTCACATACTCCAGCCAGGGACGTGTCTTCACGCACCTCCTGCGCGCAGCTATGACGTTTCCCCACTGCGCCCAGCAGAGGGCGCTGTGGGGAATCGTCATCATTGTGCGCAGGAGGCGCGTGAAGATGTGCTGCCGGCGTCCCTGGCTGGAGTATGTAAGTATGTATGTGTTTGTGTGTATGTGTGTGTATGTGTGTGTGTATGTATGTACTCTGTGTCTTGTCCCAATGTCTGTCAACATGTGTGGGGCCGGACCGCTGCTGCCCTTTAGGTGCCGGATCCGTGCTGCCGCTAGTGTGAAAGAGGCCTAAGCCACAAAAAGGCCCTCACACAGCTCCATAGACGTAAATATTAAAGAAAGTTAAAGGGGTCAGAATATAGCGATGCAAAGAAGTTGCCTACCTGGACAGCATCAACTTCGGATTCAATGTGAAAAAGGTATGTGCAATCTATTAGATTGCACATATTTTCTGTGTGACATATTTATTCTTATTTTTTTTGTGTTTGCTTCTAATTCCAAGTGTTTGCAATTTGCTACCCAGATTGTAAAACTATGTTAATATTTGAATGAGAAAGTCAGGCAGTGTAAATGTCATCACACCTGTATAGTCCTGTCAATCAAAGTGCAGAGGACACATAGTTGCAGAAATAGCGCCTCTATGTGTAATGGCAACGCCCCATTGCAACCATAGACTCATTTGCATATATTAAAACTTCATTTTCTCAGCAATGTGCGCACTTATGAACATGAGACCAACACAGATGCCTTTAGATGCCAAGTGCACATGAGAGATGCCCTTTAAAAGTATTGTTCCATCTTGGTCAACACTTCCCTAAAGGACTTCCATGGTGATGATCATCTGAATGCTGTATATTTGGTTGCTGAAATCCACAACCATTAGGGGGGAGCTGTACATAAAATAGCTGCATATTTACCTTGTGCTGGTTATTAATAGGGTATATGGACAGGGATTAACCTAATGGAACAAACCAATTAAAGTGTATTCAGGATAGTGATTAACAGCAGACTACTGTAATCACTAAAATTGTGACTATTCTGACTTTTTATATTGTACTAATTTGTAGCTAAAAACATTTTTAAATTGGTCTTTAAACATTTTGAGCCCTTTTCTCTGTGCAGCCTTGAGATTCTCTAATAGAAGGCTCTGAATTTTTTATTTGTTCTAACAGACAGTTCAGCTGACTGCTCCTTATCTTTGATCTTCTAAACACTCATTATCGCTGAAGAGAGCTAAGAGTGTGGCTTAAATAAGTGTTCATGACCTTTTAGTAATTTAGAGATAAGGTTTATTAGATGACCGGCACAAAGTGAAAGTGAAAGTATGATTCACACAACTAGACAAACAGTATACCCTTTGTAAGAGAACGGCTCAATATTTTTAATAAAGACCAATTGAAGAAATCATTTTTAGCCCAAAATGAGCGCAAAATACAACCATAAACAAATTGCCCACTAAGGTGTACATTAGAGTACATTTTTCAAAAATTCGATTCGGCTGGATTTGGAGGTAGTGGCAGCTAGAGCACAGCATGTGGAGGCGGCAGCAGCATGAATAGGCCACAGAGTGGCACAATTACATAATTTGGAGGTAGCGGCAGCTAGGACACAGCGTGTGGAGGCGGCAGCAGCAGCAGCAGTAGCATACCATAGAGTAGCACAATTACATATTTGGAGGTAGCGGCAGCTAGGACACAGCGTGTGGAGGCGGCGGCAGTAGCATGAGTAGGCCACAGAGTGGCACAATCACATAATTTGAAAGTAGCGGCAGCTAGGACACAGCATGTGGAGGCGGCATCAGCAGCATACCGTAGAGTGGCAGAATTACATAATTTGGAGGTAGCGGTAGCTAGGACACAGTGTGTGGAGGCGGCGGCAGCAGCATGAATAGGCCACAGAGTGGCACAATTACATAATTTGGAGGTAGAGGCAGCTAGGACACAGCATGTGGAGGCAGCAGCAGCAGCAGCGTGTGGAGGCAGCAGCAGTAGCCTGAAGAATACAGCCTCATTTGTCAAGGTTTGGGTGACGCATCTACATGGCGCTTGTCTATTTGTATGGCGAATGACGCCGCAACTATTTCTTTCACATTTACAAGCTGCCAATCACGGATTATATATGTTTTTCCTCAAACACAACCCAAAAGATATATATTTTTATTTTATTTTTTAATAATTTTATGTTATTTTTTATTATTATTATTTTTTTAATGTACCCAAGCAAAGCTCTGATCCTCTTACTGCACTGCAACAAGGGACACTAGTGGTGCTTCTTTGAATAAAGCACCCCAAAACAGCCTTTAGAACAGAGTGCAGTGCTGTATGACAGGCTAACCCCAATGCCCACTCACTGCTGCTCAGTACCAGAATAGCGATTTCACTGCCTGATAATCCCCTATGGATTCTGTCTAGAAATCGTCCCTCTCCTATCCCTGCAATTCAGATTATCTATCCCTGATCTCCTCATTTCTTTTCTTTAGCAACGTTTTTCTATCACTTGCCCTATTTCTCCTGACGTCTGTCTCTGGTCTACAATCAATTGCAAATGGCGGATTCCAGCGCTGCAGAGCTATTTATAGGGCTGTGACATCACAGGACCTGGCTGGCTGCTAATTGGCTACATGTCTGCATGTGATCGCATTGTGGGTGTTTACTTCTTTGTCCCAGAAATCCTTCCCCCATGTCATGCCATGTGCTTGCGGCCATTTTAGGAAAAAAAAAAAAAAAAAAGATTTGTTACTATGAATTCGCTTTCGCTTTCGTGGCGATTGGAATTTTCCATGAAATTCATAAGGAATTCCACTTCGTCAGCTTCGATTCGCTCATCTCTAGTGTACATAGCCTTTGGGTGACTATACACATTGGACTTATTCTGAACCCTTTGACCATCTAAAGTTTATGAAATGTAGATGGAAAATGGATCGAGAACATTGAATTTCCACATGCCGATCCTTTGCTGTTGTCTTCCCATTGAAAACACACGCATGCTCAGGTAACCCTGGTGTGCATGTGTATGGAGTGTGCTTAGGAATATCTGTAGGACTGAGTAAGCTGATAGCTGTTGAATGCGTGAGGTTAAACTTTACTCTCACTGATTAATCGCTTCTTGGATATCCTTTTAGACATCTGAACTTTAAGTACCTCTTTCTCGGCAAAGAAATTCAGTAACATATAAGAGATCAAGTTTCTAAAGAATAGTCAGTTTCAATTATTTTAAATACATAACTTAGTTCTATTACTTATGGGCATTGTTAGTTGTCTTGAGCGAATCGAGCTTTGGATCATTGATCCGAAGTCGATATGTTCAAAACAAAAGTCCTTGTACTGCATTAAAATGTATTGGCTCAGTGCCGCCAAACTTTGTTTCACCTGAAGTCGCTCGAGATTTCAATAAGTTAATTCGGTATTCATTTCTACAGCTTTAGGCTTCATTCACACGACCGTATGTGTTTTGCGGTCCGCAAATTGCGGATCCGCAAAAAAAAGGATGACGTTCCGTATGGCATCCGTGTTTCCGTTTTTTTGCGGATCCATTGTAACAATGCCTATCCTTGTCAGCAAAACGGACAAGAATAGGACATGTTCTATCTTTTTTGCGGAACGGAAATGCGGACATACGGAAACGGAATGCAAACGGAGTACCTTCCGTTTTTTTTGCGGACCCATTGAAATGAATGGTTCCACATACGGTCCGCAAAAAAAACGGAACGGACACGGAAACAAAATACGGTCGTGTGAATGAAGCCTTAAAAACATTTAAAATCAGGAATCCGAAGTCGGGTTTGGTACTGGCTGGTACCTGTGTACCAAAACCGACTACACAGTGTATAGATACATTTTAATGCTATACTGAGGTAGCATTAAAACCAAAGTGAACGAATCAACTTCTTACAACTTGTTACATATTAATTGGTTCTACAATTTTGAATTCTGACCTGCTTCGTAAGAACCGATGTCGACCAGATTTCTGCTATTTAAAATATCCGGTGGGTTATTAAAATAAAAACAATAAGAAATTATAACAAATCTAAGAAATATCTTAACAGTAGAGCACATTGATTGACACAGCATCCACTTAAAGAATATTTGCCATTATTTTCCACTTCTCTTCATACCCCATTTCCAATGCCAATATAGATAACTGAAAAAACTCTGCTACTGTGACGACAATACAGTCCACATGCAGAGCCGATGGTGTGCTCACTTTGTAGTTCCAAATCAGTTGCATATTGTGGGTCCGGCTACCCATCTGATGCTGATAAACACTTTACAGTCAAGCTGATGATTTCAAAAGACTAACACCCCTCTACAAACGTTTAACAGAAGTTCCCGTACACTACATCTATACCTTAAAGAAACAGCTTCAACCTTTAGTATTTTTAAACATATTTTATCATTTGTCTCCTTACTTTTATTACTACTTATTATCTTTTTATGTCAGAATGGTAACTTTTGATTATTTCTGTATGTTCCTCTTAGCATAAAAAGACTTCAACCACATAAACCTCCAAAATACTAGGAGAGTTTACCATATCCTCCTTTTCCTTTATCCTGTGATATTTTAAATTGCAATATAAAAAATAAAAATAAAGTGTACCTGTCATTTCATCTACTTTTTCGGATTAGTTGCCATGTGTGTAAACATGAGGAAAAACATTATTGCTGGACATTATATAATTTACATCTGGCTTTTGTAGCAGTTCTTCCGAAAGCTCTCTGTAATTCTCATTCCCCCCCCCACCCTGAGCTTGTGAGGAGACACTAGGTGGAATCATGTCTGCCCAGGTAGAGGGAATGGATAAACAGGGGATTCAGCTTCCTAACACTCTGCAGAACACCCTCCAGAGGTAACAGCAATGGGGGACCTTACACAACAGCACTAATCAGTTTAGATGTGAATCCATTAGTTAAAATGAGTAATGTAAAAAATGAAAACCAGGCATCATGCAATACACGGCAATCTCTTTCTAACAAACTTAGAACCTGCCATGTACCTCACATGGATCCAGAGATCTTCCCATTCATCTCTGTGCTAGACTTTTTTCCAGCTGCCAGCTCAGGGGGTTTGAATGTTCTCAGGAGTGTGTCCTTTTTTGCTGCAGCTTGTGGCAGTTGAATATTAAAACTGAGAATGTATGTCAACCTCAAGGAGTTGGACAGAAAATTTAGAAAAGAGGTCAGTGTGGCATCAAAGAGGTATCGTATTGTGTGGGCTCGGGATGCATGTGGAGCCTGCATTCCCTGGAATTAGTGGAGGCCATTTTGGCGCCATATGAGGTAAATTTAATGTTGGCTTAGCATGCATGTGGAGCCTGCATCCTCAGAATTTAATGAAGGCTGCTATGGCACTCAGTGAATATGGTATTCAGTGTTAGGTTCCCATCTAAACGAGATCACATTGACGTGTGTAGACGGGCTCAGATAATTTTGTACCAAAATATTTGCCAAGAATCTCACATTTACAAAGCAGCGCTAGTATCGTGTATATGCTGAAGATGGCATTATTATATGTACTTATTTTATTGTTTGAGTTTTCAGAGTTGCATTTGTTTGCAGAAAATTTATAAAAAGCGCGAACAGCAGGTGGTGCTATACAGATGGATTACAGTGAATAACTGAGTGACTATACTCATTTTTTAATTATATGAAATTACAAAAGTATTCACATCCAGGAGCTGGTTTGAAAAATGTAGAATATTTTTTGACAGCTCTTTTAAATAAGATAGTAAATCACAAACCAACAGCAGTCACACTTTGTCAGTCTCTCTGACTCTGCCTTTCTGAACAGCCCCTCCTTTCTCCTCCACCTCTCTACATAGACTTCTACATAATCTGATTCTTCAGTGAGCTGACATTTTTCTTCACTCACGTTGGATCTGAGCAGTAAGTTGAGAGTTAGTGAAGAAGAGGGAAAGGCAGGAGAGGAGTCAAATAAGAGAAGGAAGGATATTTTTTTTTTATTTTATGTTTGCCTGTACTATTCAATTATGGAAAAAGTAATAAAATTACATATCCAGAAAGGGAATTATCTTCAGTCTCCTTCTTTCAAGGGGTTGTCCCCTTTATTTATATTGATCAGGGGCGGATTGGCCATAGACCTTACAGGGAAATTTCCCGGTGGGCTGATGCCCAGGGGGCCACCTGAGCCCTCCTCACGGCCGGCCAGTGGAAGTTTTTGGGGATGTATTTTGTGCTGTGGGCAGTATTTTGTGCAGGACTGTGGTATTTGGCTCTGTTGGGTTGGTATAATGTGCTACAATATGGTATTGCTGGCCTTGCCATCCATCAATTTGGACCTGACTACAAAAAAGGGCCACTTCTAGTATTTTTTCCAGGGCCACTTTAAGTTCCCAGTCCGCCCCTGATATTGATGACCTATAAATAAAGCATCAAGATCAGATCGGCACCCCCACAATGATTTATTCACACCATGGTACCAAAGGTCCTGTATTATGATAACCTAAAGTACCAATTGAAAAATCACCACCCAAACATAACTAATAGTAACAAGGACTCAATTAGCAAACTAATTGGTACTTCAGGTCATCATAATACAGGACCATTGGTACCGTGGTGGGAATAAATAATTGAGGATTAGACACACAATGTTCACCCAGTATTATCTACAAAGGTGATACATTGTGTCCTATGTAAAAGACACTTCAATTCAGCTCCGTATGTTATTAATTGGCAGAACAAGGGTTATTAATTTTTATGCCCAAGGAGTACTTTTATTTATTTTTCACCATCTGTTTTGTTTTGTTCACTGAGGGAATCTCTTCTCATTTGTATAAATTCTATTGAGACATTTTATAAAGTTTTGTTATTTAGTTTTAGCGCCTCTATTTGCACTGATTAGTTTTTCACAGAGACATCTACCTTTCCTACTTACATACCATGATTTAGCAGATATCAAAGAGTGCCTCACATAAAAATGCTGTATGCACAGTTTTTTCTATGCTGCTATCAGGCTATGGATACTGGACCGTGCACTAAAGTGCACACACACATACTGTATATCAACTGATATATGTGTAGTACCCTATAATATATTCAGTGAAACGCGCAGAAGCTCTTGTAATCTGACGGACAGGTGAATGCACATGGACAATTGATTTTCTTTTTATATCCTTTTTTAAATCAATTTCTTAACCAGTTTCTTGGATCTGATTCCGCATTTAGAACCAGATCATGAAATCTGTCACCTGGAAGTTTTTGTTTATCTTCATTTTTAATACCAAAATCAAATTCCATTCATTTCTTTGTTGGTTAAATTGATGACAAAGCCAATCACCACTGCAGACAATCACTGCCCACTGCCACATAAAATCATTTGTCTGTAGCAGGTCATCCTCTGTAACACAGGGATCTGCTCCTGGCAAACAATGAATGTGCATGGGAATGAGTGATAGCAGTAGTGATCCCTCATCCCCATGCAGAAGAGATGAAAGTTGCATGTGAATACAGCTACCATCTCTCAACAACGATCAGACAGTGATTGGGAATGAAGATCATTTCTTATGTATTGGCCAATGTAAACAGGCCTTAAAGGGGTTATCCTGGAAAAGATAATAATGACATCCTCAGAATAGGTAATCATTTTCACATAAATGGGGGTCCAAGTCCCGGCACCCTTGCCAATCAGCTGTTTCAGGGAACCACTGTGCTCACCAAATCTCTGGTGACGCAAGCTCCCAGCAGCTTTCCAAGGACAGCACCGTACATCGTATAGTGGCAGTGCTTGGTATTGCAGATCAGTACCATTGACTTGAATGGGGCTGAGCTGCAACTAGGTCATGTAACTGATGTACAGTGGCTTAGGAAGAGGCTGTGGCGTTCATGGCCTCTTCTAACAACTGATTGGCGGTGGTCCCAGGTGCTGCAACCCTGCAACCCCAGAGATCTGATACTGATAACCTATCCTGAAGATAAGTCATAAAATTCTTTTCCTGGATAACCCCTTTCAGAGGAGGAATGATACATTTGTATAAGAATATATTTCCCCCCCCAAAAAAATGGTAAAAAGCTGTTCCTGAAATCATCTCAAAAGACAAGGCAGTGCTGTCTACTCTTGGAGAAAAAAAAGTTCAATCTTCAATAATGATAACTCTCCTTTACTATAAGAGCTGTGAAGCTGCGGAATATTCTACCTCAGGAGCTGGTTTTAGTGGAAACAGTTGACTTCAAGAAAGGCTTAGATGATTTCTTAGAACAAAATAACATAAATACTTATGTAAATGTATAGAATTCTTGTCTGGGTGTTGATCCGACCTTATCACTACTTTGGATCAGGAAAACAAAAAACTTTTAGCAGATTTTAGAGTAGATTGGCTGATGTCTTATTTTCTCTTTTGGAAACTCTAAAAAAAAAATAAAAAAAAGGTTGAACCCACTATATTATATTGCAAAAAGAAAACATAAAAACTAAAGCTAAAAATGAAATTGGGAAAATCTGTAATGTTCAATGATCCCATTAACAAATGTGACAGCAACCTTCTAATTTTTCCTTATGCATCATTTATTATATAAGCATTTTTTTTTTGGTGAAGTACAATTGTAAAAATGTTATCTTGTTTCTATACTGTTTCATACTTTTTCTATAAAAATAATACTAAAAATAAATCATTAATATTTGTCTGACATGTTAGGTAAATGACTTTTACAAGCATATACAATGCAAATATTACTTAAAAGAGTAAGGAAATTATGCGTGCCATTTGCCTTCCAGTTTAGCAAGTCGAAAGCACTCTAGGAAAGCAGACTACAGCTTGGTAGAGTATAAAGAAGTAATATGCACACTGCAAAAACATCGACATGAACTTGATATTGAATGTCACTGAACCTTGTGGTAGCGTGGTGAGTGTAGGCTCTCAAGCCTGTGTTATCTTGCTGACTTTACTTTTGTCACAGTTTTCAACTATGTTTAATACCATTAGAAATCCATTAGTAATCCAAGTTTTACTAACATGACTTTTATGTTACATTGTGAAGTCGTTTTGCTTAGTATTACTGGTCAGTCCCATTCACTTGAATGGAACTTAGCTGCGCAAAAGCACAAGTCACAAGGAGCATAACGAGTAACCATGGGGCCCTACGCCACCATGGCCACCTTTAGCTTCAAGTTCAGAATATGGAAAGTTTAATGATTATTTTGGTCTCCCTAAGGCACTGAAATAATTCAGACAGTGATGTCACTGTATAGGTATAATGCTCATGGTGATGTCACAGCACAGGTATAATGTGTGTAATAATGTCATATTCTGGGAATAATGCTCAGAATGATGTGATAATAGTGTAATAAAGTGCACAGTGCTGTCACAATAGTGAGATGATCAAATTATTATTTTGGTCTCCCTAAGGCACTGAGATAATTCAGACAGTAATATCACCGGACAGGGATAATACAGTGATGTCACTGTATAGGTATAATGCTCATGGTGATGTCACAGCACACGTATAATACTTGTGATAATGTCATATTATGGGAACAATGCTCAGAATAATGTAATAATAGTACAATAATGTGCACAGTGATGTCACAATAGTGAGATGATGCTCACAGTGATGTCACAGTGCAGGAATAATGCACACAATTATGTCACAATAGTGAGTTAATGTGCAGAGTGATAATATACTCAGTGATGCACAACATGATACAGAGCAGAGATAACACAAACAAAGGTCATCATGTATCTATGACCTCGTAGTAAGGATAGAACTATAATGATGTCACATCCTGGTATAATTCATATATGACATTATAGTACAGAAATAATGTAACAAGCACTTTCAGAGAAAGGAGTAATGCATAGGGCTTTGTTGAATTTTATATAACTCATTACTGCACCTTATATCTGAGCAGAAAAGACCCCTCTCAGTTGTAGGGCCCAATAGCAACTGCTATGCCTGCTACCCTGGTATTTATGCCCATGGTCACAGGTCTAGGAACAGGACTTCTGCCGATCAGATTTTGCTGACTGATCCTGAGGAAAGTTCATCAATAGTTAACTCCTGGTAAACACCTTTAAGTAAGCAGTCCATGTGGCCTTTTGCAGCACAGTTGCAGATAATGGGGACTACTATGCATAATAAGAAATTCACTGCAGCTTTGAACATTTCTATTTGCCAAGAAATAAAACAGAGCAGACTAGAGATGAGCGAATCATCCAAAATTCGCTTCGCCGAATGTTCGTCGAATTTTTGAAAAGATTCGTACTTCATACGAATCTATTCGGCCGAAGCTGCGTACAAATCATACGTTATTATGTGGTGTTCTGCGAACATTCGCGTACTAATAACGAACATACAATTGTTAATGGTACGCTACTTATGTGAACACGTACGCATGAGCGTACAAATTGCTTACGAATCTTCAGCGTACTATTGTCTAGCGATTGCGTAATACGCAGGCACGTATGACGCTAGGCTTTGCTGGAGTGGAATGGTGCAGCAGGAGGAACGCTCTGAGTCTGACCCAAGGCTACATGATACTGTATCAGCAGAAGAAAGCACATCATCCAGCTTAGATTGAGATGAGTGAGCCATCCACTCCACTACCTCATCCACTTTCTCCTCCACTACAATTTTGCGCCTTGGTTGGTTAGCCTGGTGGAACAGTGGCCAACTATTACAAATTCTACAAGTAGAAGCTCTGGCTACATGTCTTTTGCCACTGCTGCCCTGTTCCACCTTCTCCTTTTTTTTGGAGCTCGAGGTCTGGCTGGAACTGGAACTCTTTTGCTTTTCCATGCCAGACATTTTCACTTGACTGTGGCCCTGCAGGTCTTTGTCTCTCTCCCTATCTCTCTCTCTATCTCTCTCCCTGTCTCTCTCCCTGCCTGATTAATTACTAGTCCTGCACTGGCCCTGCACTTGCCCTGCACTGGTCCTGCACTGGCCCTGATATGAATTATGGAACAATTATACCACAATTCAGGTCAGAAACTTCAGAACTTCACAGACAGTGCTTCTGCTCGTCTCAGCAGTTGCAGCACAACTGATGCCACAGGCTTACCGAGCCTATGAGCCAATCAGAGCAAGCCCTTCCCACTAGGTCAGGTGACCGCTTTCTTCCTAGGCTTTTTGCCACTTATTTCCGCACAAATAACAAACTTACAGTAAAAGTTCGCTAATTAACTGAATTTGTACGCATCAGCATATAAAGTAACTTATACGTAGCATTAGCGTACAAATAATTGGACAAGTATGCAGCGTACGCCTACAAAGCTTTAAGAAAATTTTCAAATCGAACGGAGCGAATCTGAAAAAATCCGGATTCGCTTCGGAGTGGACAATTGCATAGATTCTTATCGAATCTACAAAGCTTTAAGAAAATTTTCAAATCGAACGGAGCGAATCTGAAAAAATCCGGATTCGCTTCGGAGTGGAAAATTGCATAGATTCTTATCGAATCTACAAAGCGTCGAATAGATTCGCTCATCTCTAGAGCAGACGCACAGAATTGTAAACAGAGCAAGGACGTAATAGAAAAGCAGGAGCTGTCAGCAGAATACAGACACATTTATGGTCTTCTTACAGGTGCCTGTCTGAGCATTCTGACAAACTTCACAAAATGTAGACTCAATGTGACTTTACCTCAGTTCTGCAGGATTAGTATTAGAATATCTCCTGCTTGTACTGTACTGGTTCATAATACCATTTCTTAGTGTTTCTATGGAACATAGATTACATGTATTTTTCTGTCTTAATCAACTTTTTTGGGAATAAACCAACACCTTTTAGCCTATTTAGTCTGTTACTCAGGAGAGTCCTATGTTGCCATTAACAGTAGCACCATTGGGGGGCAGCTGTCTACAAGATCCACAGTATAGACTGCTAAAATTCCTTAAAGGGGATTTCCAGGATTATTATTTTAACCCTTAGAGGGCTAGGCAATTTTACATTTTTGCATTTTCATTTTTTGCTCCCCGCCTTCCCAGACACATAACTTTTTTATTTACGGTTATATACAATGTAGCAGGAAGTGGGAAAAAATTCCAAATGGGGTGGAATTGGAAAAAAACCTGGCATTTTTTTTTTTTTTTATGGCGGTTACTATGCAGTAGAATTTACCGGTCACCTTCATTCTCCAGGTCTGTACAACAATACCACACTTGTATGGTTTTTCTTGCAAAAGTTAAAAACCTTGAAAAAAATATTTTTTTTTCATCACCATATTCTGACCCCTATAACTTTTTTATAGTTCTACGTAAAGAGCTGTGTGAGGGCTCATTTTTTTGCAGGGCGATCCTGACTTTTAAGTGATACCAGTTTGAAGTGTTTTATCACTTTTTATAATTTTTTTGGGGGAGTTGAAGTGAAAAAAATAGCGAATTGGCTGTTTCTATTTTTTCATGTTATGCCATTTGCTATTTGGGATAAATATTGTTATATTTTGATAGTATGGGTGTTTTTGTAACTGGCGATGCCCATGATGTGTATTTTTTCTATTGGTTAAGTTTTTTTATTTTTATTTTGGGGAAAGGGGGATCATTTGAACTTTTATGTTTTTTTTTTTATATTTTTTTAAAACTTTTTTTTTTACTTTTTAAAAAACTTTTTAAAAGTCACCCTGGGTGACTATAACTGGCAATCATTAGATTGCATAATATAAAAATACAGTGCTGCCACCTAGTGGCTTGTATTGGTATATTCCACTAATAGCTGCTAAAGCCTGCTTGAGGCTTCGGACTATTAGTATAGCATAACTGGTTCCCCGATCTTAGCCGGGGAATGTTGTTACGGGAGTGGGAGTGTGCGGCTCCTGCTTTGAGACACATCAGATGACGTGGTCATTGGTCTTGTTGGAAAACTGGCATTCCGGGCTTTCATAGAAGACCAAAATGACAGCAATTGTCCAAGCCACACAAGAGATATTACTGTTAAAAATGGAGTCAGGAATAATCTCAGGTAAAACATGCTTTTACTTTCACTTTCAGATGTATTTACTGCATCCCGATTTCTAACAGTGATATCTTCCCATGTACTGAAGATATTTATGTCATTCTGGCATCGTTTAAAAGTTTGGAGTGCCAACAATACAAAGCCAATAACTGTAGCTAGTACCAAACCAGAGATATGAGCAGCTCCTTATCAGTTTGGGGGAGAGGGGAGAGCAGTTGCAGTGCTGACAGGTTGCTGGAGGAAAAGAAAATAGTAAAAAAACAAAAACGCCGTAAAAATATTCCACAAAATAATGTAAAAATTGCTGTTTTTTAATCTTTCCCCGTAAAAATAAAATAATGAAAGTTATTTAATACACTATATATACCCCAAAATGGTTCCTAAAAAACCTAAATCCAATCCTGCAAAATAAAAAATATATACAGTAGAAGAAAAAATTTAAAGTTATGATTGCTAGAACACAACACAACACAAAGGGGGGAAATAATGGGTCACTAAGGGGTTAAAAATGCAATAGAGTCCCCTGAGTTGTACACCAACAAGATTTACTGCAGACACACATTAAAAATCTATAATAAAAATGTAACATTTTTGAGAAGGTTTTTCCAATTTTAACGGAACTGTTAGGAGGTTAAGTTGGCCATGTCCATGAAATATTTTGTCTACTATTTTTAACAGGATCTACTGACAACCTAATGTGTATGAAGGCAGTTTAAATATCCTAAATCAGCTGTGGCTTCAAAACAATAATGGAATGGACTGGCTTTGACTTGTTCATTCTGTTACCATGGTAAATATTGTAAATTGGGCCTGAGATATCTGGAAACTTCCAATGATTGAAAGAGTGTGGAGAACATTACACTACACAAAGCTTAATACACTACTAAACAAAATCAAAATACAGTTCTAAATGCACATAGTAGCTCTAGATCAGGGCAGAAAAATGTGAAGGAGTGACCACACAAGCAACCATGCTTTCGTGATACTGTAGAAAAACAAAGGTAATGTATGAACTAGAATATGAAGACTGTAAATAGCATTCTGTTTTGTAAGATACTGTACATTCCTTCTACCTCCTACTGTCTGGAACGAGACTGTATTGTAGAAGAATTTCCTTATACGTGTCCAGTGCAAACGTTACAAATATTTTCTCAAATTGTGTAGAGTCATACATAGCAATAATGGTTTACTTGTTGAAGAGTTTCAGGGTGCAGCAAGTAACTATGTGGCCCCTGAGCCAAACATGGGAAGGGTCCCCACTCCATCATGACTACCACTATCAGAGGTACCATAAAAGCTTATGATTATTTTGGCTTACACTGTATCTGTGTCTATTCCTCCTTTACAGTCTCATCTGGTGATCTTTATTCAATTTCTCTCTTTCTCTGTTCTCACTGCCTCTATTGGTCCCTGTGGCCTTATAGTTGGAAGCTGCTGCTTGGTATAAGTAGACTCAGCTCTGCCCTGACTGTGATATTAGTCAGAGTAATAGGGCTGGTTTCTCCTTTAACTGGGGCTGCACTTATAGTAAAGCAAAAGAGTAATGTAAAAACTATATAAAATAATAAATCCCTTAGTGGTCTTTTTGAATGGACAGACCGAACATAAATAAAATAGACAGGAAAACATAATAATAAATGAATTAGAAAATAGAGATAAAATGCTCCACCCCACCCCAAAAAATTGTAATACATTAAAACTAAAAATATATGATGACTAGCACAAAAAATCTATTTCAGGATAACACTATAATTAGGCTCGGACTGACCCACAGGGGAACAGGTGAATCCACCATTGGGCCTCTGAGTTAGGCTACTTTCACATCTGCGTTGTGCTGTCTGGTTTTGAGACCCAGCACAGGCTCTCAAAACCACAGCACAATGCTTCAGTTTTCTACCCATTGAATGGGGACAAAACGTAACAGACTGTAACGGAGTGCACCAGAATGCATTCCAGTCCGGTTTGTTGCTTTCCCATGCTGGGCACAAAATTGTTGCATGCAGCATTTCTGTGTATTACAGATCCAGCACCAAAAACCATATAGGTCAATAGGTCAATGGTGTCGGATCGTTTTTTTTTTTCGTACACTAAAAAACTGATCCAGCACCCATTGACTTACAATGGCTTTAGTGCTGTATTCAGTTTCTTCATTTTCGATATGATACAACCAGATTTGTTCTGAATAAATGCAGCCAGTTGTAGCATTAGAACGGAAATGTTGCTGAGGTTCCCCTGCTGGATCTCAAAACCATACAGCAAAAATGCTGATGTGAAAGTAGCCGAAGGTGGCCCCTAATCTGCCACCACCTGCACAAGTCACACATGGCACAGTAGACTAACTGCACTGTATATAGATAGGCAGCACCTAACATCTCAACCAGCCTAGGTTCATATAAAAAAAGGGTAAATTATTTGACAAACTACCCAGTTTATTATTTTAGATGCATTGGATGGCTCAGGTGACTTGTAAGCAGACCATCCAGTATCATCTACCATTAGGGACCCCTATAATCAATCATATTTAGGTCATGCTGCTGCCTGCCACTGTGAGCAGATAATACAGTATTTGTTTTCTAATTTTTCCAAACTAAAATCCAATTTTTTTAAAAGTGAAGTTTAAGTTAAGTTTCTTAAAATAAGAAACCTGTATTTGCCATGGAAAAATACTGCAAAAATCAGCAAGTTAAAGCCTTCATTCTTAAAACCAAGGCCCACTAAAATTGCTATCTTAGTTATGAACCAGTTACCATGACCAAAACTATAATGCTTTTGCACCACTGTATCTGCACTCATGTTCAATATTGCTTACATTAGATCTGGGCTATGTTTGAGCGACTCCAATTTACATGACATGGGGTGCACATACTGCATAAATTTGGCAGAAACTAAAAATTATTTTTATGGTACCAATCAACTTAAGAACAGGAGATTTCTCACAATAGCAACCCTTGTTCTTAAAGCCTTTTAGGGCATATGCACCTCATATAATATAAAGGGGGTATCTCGATTAGTTGTACTTGGCCCATCCATGAATCATCAGCAGGTAATGCTACATTTCGAAGCTTTCCCTGGTGGTAAGGATTGTTCATGGGGAGTGAAAAAATCCAAACCTGCGGTGATCAGTGGATTGCCAGGTTGCTTTGTTCTGTTCAAAAAATGTCTTTGTGAAACAACTCATTGAATAATTATAGACATTGCACATTTATATAATATTGTTACTACTGTAGGTAGGGACAGACAACGACAGTGAACTCTAAGGCTAGAACAAAGCCCACTTTCCCTACCTACTTGCAGTACAAGCCCTAGATAGCTAGACTGCAACTGGTTGACGGCTTTACACTATTTAAGTGCAGAGATGGACTAACAAACAAAGACAGACAAACACAATATCAGAATCGTACCAAAGTGGGTCAGAACCAGACAGGCTATGCAGTACCAAATAAGAGACAGGAAAGACAAGCTGAGATCAGAACCAGACGGAATAAGCAGTACCAATCGAGAGAGTGGTCAGAAGACAAGCTGGGGTCAGAAGCATGAACAATCTAAATAAGCACAGGACCAAGAACCAGGAACACAGCTAATGAGTCAAAGACTATCACTGGTAATGGTGTGTGGCCAGGGTGGGATTTAAATAGAGCACCATGTCCCTGGATCAGAACCTGATAGGTCCATTGACTCGATGTTCCATTAGTCAGACACACTACACAAAGTAATAGAGCAGCTGAGATAATCATCCCACTGTTACTCTCCCCCAGCACACGCCCACTTCGGGGAGAAACAGAGCATTCCATCCTGTTACTAAAGATGCTGTTGCGTCACCAGGGGTCGTGGCTCAGCAGTGCGTCTCTCCCGACTTGGCCGTGCCGAGTCTGAGGATTGCGCTACTGTAGTATCTACAATACACTTTGGTCTGAAGAACCCTTGTTCAACAATACTAGAAAATATAAGTATGCTGAAAAGGGCAAAACTGAAGTGGCATTGGTTAGATCAAGCCAATGGGTAATAGGAAATAGAGTGGGAAGGGGAAAAGAGGGACAGTACAGATGGTAGGAGACCATCCAGTGTATGTGTGTGGTTTTAGAACAAAAGTGAATGAAACATAGTTACACTGGGTGACATTCAGTATAGCATGTGTATACAATCACAGAGAAACATGACATTTTTTATACTGGTAGACAGTTGAAAGTATTTGACATTTGATACTGTCCCGCATGTGTAGACAGTACACTTGACTGCACCTTCACTATTCAGGTGACAATATCTGTTAATCCTCTCATTATCTAGTAAATGAGACTGCTCATTTTTCCTGGAGCAGGCGGTAGACCTGTCATGATTACAGTTGTGATCAACTCATTCTTTCTTACTCAAAGATCCTTACCAGAAAATAACATCGGGTCCGAATGATAAAATACTCATGATTATTTAAGGTGGGAATTAAAGTAAAGGTTCTGTAGGAGTAACAAACCTTCTCATGGGTTGCTCCATAGTCAAAGGGTGGGAAATCACTGCCTAGAATTATAAAGTTATCACATGCATAAAAAGTTTGTTGCGCAAAAAACATTCTTCAGTTTTCAAACCAGCACTTGGATCTGAATGCTTCTGTAATTATATGTAATTTAAAATTGAGTATAGCCCCTGAGCTATTCAATGAAATATATCTGTATAGCGCCACCTGCTGTGTTCTCTTTTTCTAATTTCTCTGTCCACCTCACTTAGTTGGATGAACATGCTCAGTTTCATCCTTCATCTTTTACTAGCTGCAGAATAAAGGACATGTCCCCTGAGAAAGAACACGCTCTCTGGGCAGGCAGCTTGAAATAAATTTAGCTTAATGAACAGGGAGAGCTCTGGATCCATGTGAGGTACAGGACAAGTTCTGGCTTTGTTAGAAAGTGATCATCATTTACTATGTAACATATGAATATCATTTTTACACTAATCATAGGATAACCCCTTTGAAGTAATTTTTCCCCAAAAAATATGATCCAAAAAGTTTTGTTTTGTTATGTCCTGCATAAATCATAAGAAGAGGCATATGTGTAGATCTACAGATAGTAGTGTCCGCATATCTAGCGCCTTAAGGGAAATTGTCCCCATGTATAGGTAAAAGTTTGAGATTTGAGGGTGCAGATCCTTAGAGGGTAGTAGTCCTCACATCAAGCTTTCAGAATGGATGGTGTGCAGGTAAGGTTTTCAAACAAAGTATGAGTGATGTTTAAACAAAAGTATTTAGAACAAGACCATGTCCTCACTGGCTTTCCTAGACTTGTGACTTGATATTTCAGTGGACCCTGCATGGAAGATCGGCAGTGCCGTGAACATTCTTTTTCAAGACATCTTTCGGCAGACGTTTGACCTATGATACTACCTCACATGTGTAGACAGTACACTTGACTGCACCTTCACTATTCAGGTGACAATATTGGTTAATCCTCTTTATATTATGTAGTAAAGAAGACCGTCTGTCTCAGACTTAATTTTATACATCATAGCCATTTTTAAGTGGTGTATTTATAAGAGCGATAAGACATTAAAGGTTAAGCAAGGGTGTATTTCTGTTTTCCTGTGGCAAAAGGTTATTGTGATCTTACCTCTACTGTATATATGGGGTTGCCTACATGTAACGGAATTGCCATCTGGGTTTGTCAAAATGTCATAGATTTTCAGTGCACATTTTTAGACTTTTGTCAAATTCTCACAGGGAATGGTTGCAGTTCTGTTGTAGAGTTTCCTGAGTTCAATGGTGAAGTCAAAATTCTCAACAAACCATAATTGTTGCAGATTTGCAAGTCCTAAATCAAAATCAAATAAAAAAAAACAACAGAATTATACTCACCATCCCTGGCTCCCTTGCTTGGTTCCTTGCTGGTCTCTGTACAATCCGGCCTCCTGCGATGATGTCTCGTCCTATGTTCCCCAGCATTGCTGCCGCCCTCCTGCAGGAAGTCAGATGGGATGAGATTTTTGGCCTAAAAAGCCGGGTTGTACAGAGGTCTGCATAGGACCAGGCAATGAAACCACAGAAGTCCGCTACCGAGGGGGATTGGTGGGGCTCAGCGTGCTGCACTGCGCCCTGTACCAAACATAGGTGTCACAACGCCCTGTACCATACATAGGTGTCACTTTATGTGACATGGTGCAGTGGACTGGTGTTTAGTGTGTGGCAGCTGTCTCCCTCTGCGTTCATTTGATCACCACTGGATACTAGGGACATGAACCGATAGATTATATACCAGCGCGGAGTTGCCTATCTATCAAACACCTGCACCTGCTTTCGGGTCATTTCCCTCCAAGTGGTGTTTACTGCCTTTTTGTCCCACTTAATAGTTGGGATTTGGCTCTCCTCTATTTATTTTTTAATACAGTATATCAGTAATAAAGACTTTGTTGTTTTATTTTTAAATGTCCTTTTTTTGGCAGTGATATGTGTATTTAGCTTAGTGGGCGTATACCTACCTTTACCTTTTGCAGTGATTTGTTAGTTGAATTTTTATTAAAGTCTAACTCTACACAAAACCTGGCATTATAGTTAGATTTCAGTAAACCCAATCTTTTATTCACCCAAGTTGCACGCAGAACTCCAAGAAGCTGGACTGTAGAGTTGCTTTAGAGATACAGTGGCATGGAAAAGTTTGGGCACCCCTAGTCAAAATTCCTGTTACTGAGAACAGTGAAGCAAGTTGAAGATGAAATAATCTCCTGAAGGCATGAAGTTATAGATGACACATTCACTTTGTATGTTAAGCAAAAACATTTTTTTTCCAACTTTTATATTTTCGAAATAACAAAAAAGGAAAAGGCCTGACGTAAAAGTTTGGGTACCTTGCATGGTTAGTACTTAGAAGCACCTCCTTTGGCAAGTTTCACATCTTGTAAACACTTTTTGTACCCAGCCAAGAGTAATAGAAAGATATTCATCTTTTCAGTGTTTTTGACCCGCACTGATAGAAACAACTGACCAAAGAACTGAAGTTTGAACTCAGCCTTACTTGTCCAATCAAGCGAAGGTTTGATCAGCCTCTTACATGCTACAATTCAGGCATGAATAAATAGCATATATCTATGCAGTGATGACTCATGGGCATTGTTCTTTCATTTGATGGGATCGATATGCCCTTTCTACGTCTGATGACTAGAGCACAGGGAAATCTGTTTTCATGTTTCTGCGTTTTTACCTTTACCTAAATATGAGGGTATGCGTAATACCATTGACCTGTAAAGTGTTTTTTTCCTCATAGACTGAATGGTAGAGACGTTTGCCTAATGCTTACTATTAAACAGAAGTTAGAACTGAGAACTGTCTGTAGTCTGCGCTCCTTTGTTTTCACAGTGATTCTGTTTTTACACAGCATGGCGCAAGCTTCAGAGAAGCCGAATATTTCTTCCACATGAGGATTGTTGTTTGGAGCACTGTTTGGTTAATCTGTTGCAAAGCGAGCATACAATAGTTATCAACTATTCACTTTATGCTTTAAATGTCATTTATGTGAATGTAAATGAATTTAGTCTTAATACTCTTTTAGTGAAGAAATGAATGGGTTGGGGAATATTAAACAAATTTTTTTGTACAATAAAAAAAGTGATCTGTAACGCCATTGTTTACTTTATTTTATATATAGATTTGGCCCCATATGAGTAAACATTATTATGAATAAACATTATCAGTAGTGTTGAGCGAACATGTTGGCCGAATACCGCGTGTGCTTGAGCGCCATGCTCGAGTCCCCTCCCCACACGCTAATTAGAAACATAGAAACATAGAAGATTGACGGCAGAAAAAGACCACCTGGTCCATCTAGTCTGCCCTTTTATTATCCTTTTACTGTTATCTTAGGATAGATACATGTTTATCCCAGGCATGTTTACATTCAGTTACTGTGGATGTATCAACCACCTCTGCTGGAAGTTTGTTCCAAGCTTCTACTACTCTTTCAGTGAAATTATATTTTCTAATGTTGTTCTTGATTTTTCCCCCAACTAACCTCAGATTGTGCCCTCTTGTTCTTGTGTTCAGTTTCTTATTAATAACCCTTCCCTCCTGAACTTTATTCAGTCCTTTAACATATTTAAAGGTTTCAATCATGTCCCCCCTTTCTCTTCTTTCCTCCATACTATACATATTAAGAACTCGGAGTCTTTCTTGATAATTAGCCAATTAGCGTGCGTGGAGGTATGGCATTCAGTGTAATGCCAGTATCCATGTTAGCCACTGGCATTACACTGATTGGCTGGCCGGGAACGCGTCATCGGGTGCTATAAAGCACCCGGTGACGTGACCCGGCCAGTGTTAGAGGGAGGTGCTGCAAGGAGGGACAGAGAGTGCAGGGAGAGAGGGATAGAAGGGATAGGGATAGATAGATAGGCAGGGATAGAAATCACTCCAAAAAGACCCAAAAGCCCTTTTAAGGGCTATTATATCTGGCACAAACTTATTATTTTTTATATTTTAGTACTTTGAAGGTGTTGAAAATAGCGCTAGGTGGCCTGCCATTAACGCCACAAGTACTGCTGCAGCAAGGAGGGACATACACTGTAGGGAGAGAAGCACGCTAGGCAGGGATAGAAATTGCTCAAAAAAGACCCAAAAGCCCTTGTAATTGATTATATCTGTCACAAACCTTTATTTACAGATATTTGAGTACTTTAACCCTTTCATGCTGAAAGGTAGTTAAAACCTTCCTGCCCAGGCCATTTTTTGCTAATCTGACATGTGTCACTTCATGTGGTAATAACGCTTTTACTTATCCAGGCCATTCTAAGATTGTTTTCTCATCACATATTGTGCTTCACGATAGTAGTAAATTTGTGGCAAAATATTTTATTTTTATTTATAAAAAAATACCAAATTTAGCAAAAGTTTAGAAAAATTTGCAAATTTCCAAATTTAAATTTTTTTACTTTCAAAATACATAGTAATACCTCCAAAAATAGTTATTATTTTACATTCCCCATATGTGTACTTTATGTTGGCATCATTTTATAAATGTCATTTTACTTTTTTCAGACGTTAGAAGGCATAGAAGTTTAGAAGTATTTTTTCAAATTTTCAACAAAATTTCCAAAACCATTTTTTAAGCACCAATTCAGATATAAAGTGATTTTGAGGGGCTTAAGTAATGGAAACCACTAGAGATGAGCGAGCATACTCGTCCGAGCTTGGTGCTCGTTCGAGTATTAGGGTACTCGTAAGTACTCGCAGCTCGGACGAGTATCTCGCCATACTCGAGGAAATGGCAACTTCCGCATCGTGCTTTTTTGGCGCCTATAAAAACAGCCAATCACAAGCCAGGAGACTCTACGGTACACCCAGCATCACGTGGGGCCCTTACATGTCGATAGCAGGGGTTGGCTGGCCTGATCAGGTGACCCTGGAATATACTAGTGACTGGCCGCGGCGCTCGGCTCAGATGCCGTCTGGATGTCGTTAGGGATAGAGCTGCTGCCTTTCAGGGATAGTGTTAGGGCCTTCATTTAGTTCTCTGTTAGGCAGGAATCACCCACAAAGAACCCAACAGCCCTTCTAAGGGCTAGAAGAAATTTTTTTTTTGTCTCCTGGCTTGGCTGGCTGGCTGGCACTAGTAGTGCAGCTATCGCCATATCTAACCCTGTTTTTTTTTTTTATTGTTCTATCTCAGTGATACAAATCCATTGCACACAGCAGTGTGGAACCATTCTGTGTGTCACAGTTCAGCACACTCGCTCCAATCCATATATACTGTCCAGGTGACACTTTCTGTACGTCACACAATACAACCAAGTCATTTGCTACCAATATCATCTACAGCTTGATCCAGAAAACTCTCTGTGCGACATTTGTCTGGGTCGCAGACTAAATAGCCACCATTAACAGGGTGTCAGTCAGTTCTACCATAGTTCCTGCACGTCACGTTCCCAAAAAAACAAAATATAAAAAAAAAAAATATTTTTTCAGTTGTTTTAGTTCAGTGATACAAATACATTTTACTCAGCTGCGTGTAACTTTTCTGTGTTTCACAGTTCAGCACACTAGCTCCCATCCGTATATACTGTCCAGGTGACACTTTCTGTACGTCACACAATACAACCAAGTCATTTGCTACCAATATCATCTACAGCTTGATCCAGAAAACTCTCTGTGCGACATTTGTCTGGGTCGCAGACTAAATAGCCACCGTTAACAGGGTGTCAGTCAGTTCTACCATATTTCCTGCACGTCACGTTCCCAAAAAAACAAAATATATAAAAAAAAAATATTTTTTCAGTTGTTTTAGCTCAGTGATACAAATCCATTTTACTCAGCTGCGTGTAACCTTTCTGTGTGTCACAGTTCAGCACACTAGCTCCCATCCGTATATACTGTCCAGGTGACACTTTCTGTACGTCACAGAATACAACCAAGTCATTTGCTACCAATATCATCTACAGCTTGATCCAGAAAACTCTCTGTGCAACATTTGTCTGGGTCGCAGACTAAATAGCCACCGTTAACAGGGTGTCAGTCAGTTCTACCATAGTTCCTGCACGTCACGTTCCCCAAAAAACAAAATTTTATAAAAAATATAAAAAAACAAATATTAAAAAAAAATTATTTTTTCAGTTGTTTTAGCTCAGTGATACAAATCCATTTTACTCAGCTGCGTGTAACCTTTCTGTGTGTCACAGTTCAGCACACTAGCTCCCATCCGTATATACTGTCCAGGTGACACATTCTGTACGTCACACAATACAACCAAGTCATTTGTTACCAATATCATCTACAGCTTGATCCAGAAAACTCTCTGTGCGACATTTGTCTGGGTTGCAGACTAAATAGCCACCGTTAACAGGGTGTCAGTCAGTTCTACCATAGTTCCTGCACGTCACGTTCCCAAAAAAACTAAATTTTATAAAAAATATAAAAAAACAAATATTAAAAAAAAAAATATTTTTTCAGTTGTTTTAGCTCAGTGATACAAATCCATTTTACTCAGCTGCGTGTAACCTTTCTGTGTGTCACAGTTAATCACACTAGCTCCCATCCGTATATACTGTCCAGGTGACACTTTCTGTACGTCACAGAATACAACCAAGTCATTTGCTACAAATATCATCTACAGCTTGATCCAGAAAACTCTCTGTGCGACATTTGTCTGGGTCGCAGACTAAATAGCCACCGTTAACAGGGTGTCAGTCAGTTCTACCATAGTTCCTGCACGTCACGTTCCCAAAAAAACAAAATATAAAAAAAAAAATTATTTTTTCAGTTGTTGTAGCTCAGTGATACAAATCCATTTTACTCAGCTGCGTGTAACTTTTCTGTGTGTCACAGTTCAGCACACTAGCTCCCATCCGTATATACTGTCCAGGTGACACTTTCTGTACGTCACACAATACAACCAAGTCATTTGCTACCAATATCATCTACAGCTTGATCCAGAAAATTCTCTGTGCGACATTTGTCTGGGTCGCAGACTAAATAGCCACCGTTAACAGGGTGTCAGTCAGTTCTACCATAGTTCCTGCACCTCACGTTCCCAAAAAAACAAAATATAAAAAAAAATATAAAAAAAGAAATATTAAAAACAAAAATATTTTTTCAGTTGTTTTAGCTCAGTGATACAAATCCATTTTACTCAGCTGCGTGTAACCTTTCTGTGTGTCACAGTTCAGCACACTAGCTCCCATCCGTATATACTGTCCAGGTGACACTTTCTGTACGTCACAGAATACAACCAAGTCATTTGCTACCAATATCATCTACAGCTTGATCCAGAAAACTGTCTGTGCGACATTTGTCTGGGTCGCAGACTAAATAGCCACCGTTAACAGGGTGTCAGTCAGTTCTACCATATTTCCTGCACGTCACGTTCCCAAAAAAACAAAATATAAAAAAAATTATTTTTTCAGTTGTTTTAGCTCAGTGATACAAATCCATTTTACTCAGCTGCGTGTAACTTTTCTGTGTGTCACAGTTCAGCACACTAGCTCCCATCCGTATATACTGTCCAGGTGACACTTTCTGTACGTCACACAATACAACCAAGTCATTTGCTACCAATATCATCTACAGCTTGATCCAGAAAATTCTCTGTGCGACATTTGTCTGGG
>ONZH01031024.1:0-37138 GCA_900303285.1 Rhinella marina
CCTTTTCTGAATCTTTGGGATTTAAAAAGAACACCTCCTTTTCTGTGGTAGTGTGGTAGGATGAATGGAATGTCTGAAACCTAGGTGTAATAAATGAGAAAATGAGTGCAGAACTGTGTATGATAGAGATTGCCTGTGTTTCATAATATGCCGTTAGAAGTTAGAGAATAACAAGAAAGAGATTTCAATGATTGCATTTAGTTAGTATTTAAAGTGCCCATCTCTAAGTGAGGTCCATCGGTCACAGGAATTTAAAAGTTTAAGAGTTACTCGACCTGGGCCAGCGTTTTGCGAACAGGTAGAGGGACCAGTTGGCGAGCTGCGTTTTGCAGGCATCTGGTGGGACTGGTTGGTGAGCTGTGTTTGCAGGCAACCAGTGGGACATAAAAGGTGTGTGTTCGATGGGAGAAGGGATGGATCCACTCTTCTTCAATGGGGATCAGGCAGTCAAAGGCTCTGAAAAAATGGGCGCTCCTCAAGTAGGGAGGTGACTGCAGTGGATATCATAGAGAGGCAGAAGAGAAGGAGGGGCAATGAGAGATATAAGCAGAATATTCAAGAGAGCAGGCATGTCAAAAGATGATTGTTTAAATCTGGAAAGTTCCACAGTGAGAGAAGCCTCGCATTCGTTGAAGGTTAGGCAGGTGGAGAAGGTGAGAGGCTGGGAGCAGTGGTTTTCAAAGATGGCATAAAGAGAATGATGGAGAAAGAATTGGGAAGGGAAAAATATATGTGTATATATATATATATATATATATATATATATATATATATATATATATATATATTAAACTTTAAAAAAAAGCAAAATAAAGAGTTAAACATGAGTGGAGTGGTAAAAAAAGAGGAAGTACTGGCTGAGGTAGCAAGTAGAGGAGTACTGGATGTAGAGCAAGCCTTTTGACACTTTTTGTCTTCCCTATAGTGGTAGGAGACCTTAAAGGTCAGCTCTGACTATTGAACATAAACATGTGTGATTCCTTTTCAGATCTGGACATAAAGACTAGTACCAAGTTCATATAAAGGAAAAGTTTGGATCCCAGATTTCATGGTCCCTTATGAGTGCTGTGTTCACCATTCCAACATTGGTAAAGCCAAACATATTTACATTGATAATATACTTAAAGTTTATGAAGTTTGCAAAATAATGAGAGATTATAGAATTAGCAAATAATCCACACAGTGAGAGGAAAGTTGGTGTGGACTCACTTGGATATTGTTTAATCAGGATTGGATTATTGAGTAAAGTCTGAGTATTGCATCTTTGCTAGAGATGAGCGAGCACTAAAATGCTCGGGTGCTCGTTATTCGAGACGAACGTTTCCCGATACTTGGGTGCTCGTTTCGAGTAACGAACCCCATTGAAGTCAATGGGAGACTCGAGCATTTTTTGCAGGGGACCAAGGCTCTGCCTAGGGAAGGCTGGGTGAAAACCTGGAAACCTCAGAAAATGATGGAAACACCACGGAAATGGACAGGAAACAGCAGGGGCAGCATGCATGGATGCCTCTGAGGCTGCCTAAAACCCACCATTACCCCAAATTCTCCTGCAACAGCCTGGTGGTTACCCTCATGGCAATTGTGCTCACCCAGACCAAGAAGGCGAGGCACATGCCCATCACATGTTAGGGAAGCACCCAACTAGGTGCAACGAAGGTCCATCACCCATGCCCATGCTGGCACTGCTCTCCTATCCCCAGCCACACGATGTAGGCATAAGCCTGACACAGCATGGCGGTGACACCAGCAAGTGACCAAGTTAGATGAGGTAGCAGGTGAGCCACCCAAAAATTTAGCCTGACACAGCATGGTGGTGATAACAGAGTGACCGAGTTAGACTGAGGTAGCAGGAGTTGAAGCACAGATGGTAATTTGAAGGAGGAGGAGGAGGGGTTGGAGGAAGCCATAGTAAGTCTGAGAAACCGTGACCGAGGTAGGCCCCGCAATCCTCCAAGTGGGCAGTACATGAGCGGCCCCAGGGTCAGACTCGGTCACAGTGACCGAGCTACACGACGGTAGCCGGTAGAGCACATAAAAAAATTATCGTGGCCCTGTATGTGGATGTTGAGGGCTTGTGCATGTAGGTGGGCTGAACTTTTTTTCTGCTTGCACTCCAACGTCTGCTGTAATGACAGCTGAACATTGCGCAAGGACACATTGGTGGAAAGTATGAAGTATCATCATCAGGTCCTGGGCTGGGGGTTGACTCGCAGAGGCAGCGAGTGACACAGGGGAAGGAGCAGTGGTGGGACCCACATGAGGGGAACGGACGGCCTTGGTTCCATAGTGTTTAGCACTCGTATACCTGAGCATGCTGGTGGTGGTTAGGCTGGTAGTGGTGAAAACCCCACTTAAAAATTTGGCATCAACTGGTACGGCTGTCAACAAATCGTATACGTCCCCTATCTTGGGACCATATATTTCATGGATTTTTCGAACATGGAAAAGGAAAAAGAGCTTGCTCTGGCCAGGGGAGTGTCTTTTCTACTGCAGCTAAGGGGACGTGTCCATGCTCTGCCTATCACAGGTCAGGAGCCAATTAAAAGAAGAACAAAAAAAAATCAGTATAACACCTAATAAGTCCCCTATCCGGGTAAATTGTTTGGAGAGAGGGCCTGTAGGTGGGGGGCAGGCTGGGGGGGAGGAGGTTGAGCTGGAAGAGCCAGAGGAGTGCCCCCTGGGCTAGCGTGTGTGGTGGTGACAACAGCCGGATGGAGTTCGAATGACGACGCAGGACCCCAACATAAAAATTTAGCATCAACCAGTACGGTTGTCAAGTCTGAAATTTGTCAAGTGGGGCATGTGTTGTATGCATTCTTCTCAGTTTAATACCGTATACGGCACTGTGATCGCAATTTGCGGTCTCCTTCCTCTTTGTGTGGGTCCGAATCACTAGATAGTATGAGCGCTCATACAAAGTCACACAGACACCACCAATGTTGGTATCAATGCAATAAGGGGTTGGTTTATTCTTTTACAACAGTTTATATACTGCATGTGACATACAGGAAAGAGGTGTGTTTACAACCTTCATTATCATTGACTGTTCACATAGCTGGGAGTATCTTATGCTAATTGCTACCTGAATTATTGGCTCTTTTAAATTATAACATCCCCCAATATGAGCCCACCCCTTCACATTCCTTACACTTATGGACAAAGTTAGACCATGCGGCATATCAAGTTACATGAGTGCGTTTTTTCCGATAAGACCACTAGATGGCAGTGGTTAGATCATTTCAAACCTAATATCCCTCACAAATCCCTCCTTTTTGCGAGCTGTAGGATCAATGGGAAAGGCGGTGTGAGGTACTTACTCTCGCCCTAGACAGCGCAGAGCTGGACTTCCCTAATACTTCACCAGGTCCCCTCACATCCCCCTTTGGGGCCGCTTTCCCATTGTCCTCACAGCCCCGCAATTATTAAAGTTGGTTAGTTTGGTTGAGGACAGAGTTGCGTTCTCTGAATAATTGGTCATAGTAGTCCTTGTCACGTTCACATTGCATATACATGGTACCTGAAGTCATGGATGTGTTAAATGTTTTCAAGGCCAGTTTTCTGAAGCAAGGAATAATACAACAACTTATAAGACTCAATACTATAAAAACAACTGCAAGTGTGATGAATAGGTTGGCTATCACATGGGACCAACTTCCAAACCATTGCTCAAGCCATGACGTAAAAGCATTATCAATCCCAGAGTTCTTAGCCATTTCTTCAGACAAAGCTGTGAGTCCTTTTAACGCCTTTGTGATGCTTCCATCTGGGGCAGTGTTGTTGGGGATGAAAGTACAACAAGAACTTCCGATCATCTTGCAGACCCCTCCTTTTTCAGCTAGGATCATGTCGAGGGCCAGTCTGTTCTGCCAGGTCATTATCGAGGTGGAACCGAGCTGTTCTGCAATCCCCTTGACAGCATCACGTGTATAATTAACAAATCTCTGTTGGTTATAATTAATCCAATCAACGTTTTTATTTATAGCAATCATAGGAATCAAAGATTCAAATCCTGCTGCTATTGGGTTTCTGGCTTTGAACTCATCTGGCACTCCTCTAGGGACTCCTATTGCATCAATGTAAATATGCGGGTCAAAGGATGTAGGGACTGACCTTCTCTGTCGTAAGCGACTATTGGTAATTTTTTGAAGAACCTCACTCCACTCAGGAGGGGAGAACAGATGGAAAGGCATTAGTATTTTGATTAAGGCACATTGACCAATCCATTCCATCTGCATCCTGGGTCGGAGTTTTAAGTCCCCACAAAGCCACCAGATATCCGCCCGTTGTTGTAACTGATTTATAAACCATTTGTCTGGGTAGATGTCATTTTCTGAGTTGGTAAGTTGTATTATTTGTGAACAATATCCTGGAGAAAAGGTACCAAGGGGTTTCCCTGTACTGTTACGCTGAAAACAAGTATAGTTTCCAGGGTAAGGAGTTACACTGAGGCCCATACTATTTTCTTTTACAGCAGGATATAATAAAGCTAGGGTTTTACAACGTGAATTGTCATTACTTGGAATATCTTCAGAGTACATCTTAAGAATGCACCTGAAACCTTCAGGATCCGTAACTTCATTTAATGGGAAAGGTACAGTTCCTAGGTGGGGTCTGGCTGCGGCACAGGCAATACAATCTGATCGATTCTGGGAGAGGGCTGTATAACGGACCCACTCCAGCCAGACATTTCTATCTGAGAATCCCTTCTCTAAAGCCAATTTATCTTCGTGTTGTAGGTTGGACACATTTTTAATATTAATTACAGGTTGATATGAAGGTGGCACAGATGGACTTTGAGGGTGGTTTAATTTGTCTAGGGGATTCCCTAGACTACCCATATACCCTGATAACCTTACTCCCTGTACCTTCCCCTTTGTACAATACAGAATGAATAACCAAGTATGCAAAAACATCACGGCCCTTGAAATCATGGTGTTGGCACAGGTTCAGGAACTTTCTTGCAATGAGAAGCGTGGATCCAGTTGGGCTTTCCTTCCAATTTGACAGCTGTGGTGGTGGTCAACAAGACTTGATATGGACCCTCAAATCGTGGTTCTAGGGTCCTCCGGACGTGTCGTTTTACCACAACCCAATTCCCTGGTTGTAGTGAATGGGTTGCCTCTATGCTGTCTGGATCTGGAAGAGAAGCATAAACTTGGGAATATGTGTTAGACAACCGTTTTGTGAGACAGACAACATAATCAGTAAGGTTACTATGCTGCATCTGGAGCTGTTGCGGAAAATAAAGACCTAACCTAGGGGCATTCCCAAAGAGAATCTCATAGGGACTGAGGCCTGTCTTCCGGTTAGGGGTGTACCGGATGGAGAAGAGTGCCAAGGGTAGACACTCTGTCCATGGCTTCTTCAGTTCATCCATGGCCTTCTGCAGTTTGGATTTAATAGTGCCGTTCAGTCTCTCTACTCTACCGCTGCTTTGTGGATGGTAAGCTATATGGAAGGCTTGCTCAATGCCCAGGGCCCCCATTACTTCCCGCATAATCTCCCCTGTGAAATGTGAACCTCGGTCACTTTCAATCGTTTCTGGAACCCCATATCGACAAACTACTTCATTAAGTAGTTTTTTTGCAGTGACCTTTGCAGTAGCCTTGGCCACTGGGTAAGCTTCTGGCCATCCTGAGAACAAATCTACACATACTAGGACATACTCAAGGGTTCCCACTTTGGGCAGTTGGATGTAGTCAATTTGTAGTCTTTGGAAGGGAAAATCAGGTCTGGGGGTGTGTCTCATAGGTGTTTTAACTGTTCTCCCAACATTGTGATGGGCACAGATCATACAGGCTTGAGTAAATTTGGCTGCTGCTACACTGAACCCTGGGGCATGCCAGTGTTTATACACAAGGTCAGTCATTGCAGTCTTAGACAAGTGGGTGTTTCCATGAGCGGCCTGAGCTGTGGCTGGAAACAGGGCACGTGGCAAACACAACTTTCCTCTAAGTTCCCAGGTTCCTCCTTGGGTCAGCTTAGCACCTTTCTCTTCCCATTCTGCCTTTTCTTTTTCGGTTGCTTGAGACTGTAAGGTCCTAAGCATTTCAAAGTCAATTGGCAGAGAAATGTCTTGTTGCATTGCAGCGATCCCTACAGGGTCATGTCTAGGTTTCTGTGCAGCAGCTTTAGCTACCTGGTCAGCCCGTTGATTTCCTCGAGCCTCAGGAGTTTTTTCTGAAGAGTGGCCTTTGATTTTAACAATGGCCACCTTCTTTGGCAACATCAGAGCTTCCATTAGAGCTTTTACACTCTTACCATTTTTGATTGGCTTGCCATTTGCTGTAAGGAAAGCTCTGGCCTTCCAAATAGGACCATAGTCATGAGCAATTCCAAACCCATATCTGGAATCAGTGAAAATATTTGCTGTCTTTCCCTCAGCATATCTGCAGGCTTCCTCCAAAGCCTTGAGTTCAGCCTCTTGTGCAGACATATGAGGAGGCAATGGTTCTGCCTTGATGGTATCATACTGAGTAACAACTGCATATCCAGTATAAAACTTCCCTTGGACTCCATACCGTGATCCATCCACAAAGAGCTCTATTTCTGAGTTTTCTAGGGGAGTATCTACCACGTGATCAAACCCTGCTGTCTCTTGGGACATTAATTGGAGACAGTCATGTGACTCCACTGAGTCAGGAAGGTACTGAGCCAAGTGGCCCATACTACCACTACTCCCTCCCCCCTCCAGAGGCAGCAGAGTAGCCGGGTTTAAGGTAGTGCACCGTTGTATGGTGATATTTGACGGCATGAGTAGCGCACATTGAAGTCTGAGGTGTCTAGCAGTAGACAGATGTTTTGGTTGTACTTGTGACAGAATAGCAGAGATGTCGTGAGGGGCAAGCACTGTGACAGGGTAATTCAGTACAATCTCTGAACTTTTGTCAAGCATGAGTTGTACTGCAGCCACTGCACGAACACAGGAAGGCGCTCCTCTGGCCACTGGATCGAGTCTGGCAGAGTAATAGGCCACAGGACGTTGCCGCCCTGCCCTACTTTGAGTAAGGACAGCTGATGCATGGCCAAGAGACTCAGTACAATAGAGTCGAAAAGGCTTATTGTAGTCAGGTAGACCGAGAGCCGGGGAGGAGCTAATGGTGAGCTTCAACGTATGAAAGCACTCCACTGCCTCATTCGTCAGTGTAAAGGGAAAAGATGTAAGACAATCATACAAGGGCTGCATGAGGGCAGAAGCATTTCTGACCCAAGGTCTACAATATGACACTAGGCCTAAGAAGACTCTTAGGGCTTCCACAGTAGTGGGTAATGGAATCCGTTGAATTGCAACCTTGCGGTCAGGGGCAAGGTGTTTAGCTCCAGCTGATATGCAATGCCCTAAAAAGGTGACAGTAGTACAGCAAAACTGAAGTTTCTTATGAGAAACTTTGCACCCTTTACTAGCAAGAAAAATGAGGAGGGACACAGAAGCATGCTTACACATCTCCTCTGTAGGACAGCAGAGAAGTAGGTCGTCTACATATTGTAGTAGGATAACATCATCTGCAGGGAGGGGCCAATCTGCTAATACTTGAGCCAGGGCTGTACTGTACATACTAGGGGAGTTGTGAGCCCCTTGTGGTAGGACAGTCCAGGTATATTGCTTCCTATCATGGGTAAAAGCAAATAAATACCGACAATCAGGGTGTAGTGGCACAGAAAAGAATGCATTGGCCAAATCCAACACTGTGAAATGGGTGGCACAGTGGGGTATCTGTGCTAGTAATGTATGTGGATTAGGCACAATGGGCGTATAAAAGACTGTAGCCTCATTAACTGCTCTGAGATCTTGCACCATCCTGTACTGCACAGGCTGGCCTTTTTCCCCTCTTTTTTTAATGGGATATAAGGGCGTGTTGCATGGGGAAGAAGTCTCAACCAGCACTCCACTCTTCACAAAGTCTCGTACTATCTTGGTGATGGCATCAGTCTGCTGCATACTGAGAGGATATTGTGCCTTGTACGGTAGAGGGGCACCAGGCTTACGTTCTACCATTACCGGAGGGACAGGTAGAAGGCCTACATCTGTGGGTCCAGAGGCCCACAGATGTGGGGGTACTTCCTGCAGCAGAAAGGATACATCTTCTTCTGAAAGTGTAGACACATACATTGAAAAGGGGTTGTACTCACAGGCAGCTAAGAGGCATATATCCTCTTGGCCTAGAGTACCTTGTAATTTAACAGTATTATCTGGGAGATAAGTTATTCGAGCCTGTATTCTTTGCAGCAAATCTGCTCCTAATAGATTAACAGGGGCAGTATCACTGACTAAAAGGCGACTGAGCATTTGATGGCTTGGGGAAAATTCAATTGGTATAGGCTTTGTCAGGGGAGTAGGAACTGCATTACCATCTACTCCTATGCATGGGATGCTATCCTTAGACATGAGAGAACGTGGGACATATTTGCTGTGCACAACGGTCTTGGCTGCTCCAGTGTCAATTAAAAAGGGGATGGGCTTCCCCCCATTGATTGCCAGGGAGACAACTGGGGCGGGCCCTAAGGATTGCAAGGATGATAGGGGCACAACATTTGACTCTGGATTGCCAACTTCCTATGGACGTCTCTCTTGTTGAGGGCGTTCATCTGTCTCCTCCTCCTCCCTATGGCAGAGAGGGGCCTGGCAATCCCTTCGAAAATGTCCAAGCCGACCACAGTTGTAACATCTAAATTTCTGATGAAACTTCCTTCTTCTCTGATTATGGCATGGTTGATAAACAGCCACACCCGCTTTGATTTTTTTATTAAGTTCTGCTTCCACTCCTTTAGCAACTTGCAAAAGAATGGAAGATTGTAATGATCTCCATTCAGGTCTGGCCTGTACCAGACCTTTCCGGACATTCTCTTTGAGACCATCTACAAATGCAGCACTTAAAATTCTCCCATGCATATCTGAGTTATTCTCAAAACCCAAATCTACCCATCTTTGCTGGAGTCTGGTGTAGAATTTCTCCACACTCTCTACCTTATCCTGATGCATGTCAGATAAAGTAACTGATTGATCTCCCAGTCGTTTCCTCCCCCACTCTGTAAGCTTAACTATATACTGTTCACCAGACTGCAATGTAGTATCATCCCCCTCACAGGTTCCCACTGCAGAAGCTATGATTTGAGAGAAAGAATCACCAGCCCGGCACTGAACCAAATCTTCTAAATCTCTCCAACAACAAGAAAATGCCTTCCTAATTTTTGCTAATTCTCTGCAAAAAGGCATGGGTAGTTCCTCTGGGTTGGGAATTCTGCTCATCATAGCCAGCATTTCGCTAGGGGACCAGGGACGATACACAGGCTCATCTGAATCCTCATTTGCCCCCCTAAGGGGGGCAACTTCAGGTGCTTGGTGCCGGGAGGTACGACGGGGCAGATTTGGTCGAGATTGCGTAGGTGTGGATGATACTATTAGGGGTCCTGGGGACAGCAGATTTCTTACATCATATAAAGACGATGGTACTCCTACATTTTCCTGAGACTGTATCCCAACTAGATCTGAAAAAGGACTAAGAGTTGGTGCAGCCCTAGCGTTATAAGATTGGTCTGGAACACCTCTGGTTGGCAACATAGGGGCCACAACTGCAGGCACAGTTGAGGCTGGTGGAACATACAACATAGAAGGATTGTTGGCTGATATTATTGGATATAATCCTGTGCTAGGGGCAATAACTGGAATTGAATGTTGCCTGGGAACAGATTGCCCCCATTCTGGGTTCTTTTGTCTATTCCTCTCCTCTCCATATGGGGGTGGAGCATTCTGCACGATGGAGGGGGCTACTACTTCAGGAGTACCTGAAGGGAAAGAAGAAGAAGCACCACACACGATGGGAGGTGTTCCTGTTGGAGCACATTCCAGAGAGGGGGGCAAAGTACCCCCCATGCCAGTGGGGGTCGTTTTAGGAGTGGTACTACACACGGTGGTGGGGGCTAATGAGTGAGTAGGTAACCCTATATTTTTGTTCTCAACAGACTTCTCCATCTTTTCATAAAAATACTGACCATTCTGTTCAATTTCTTTCAATTTTCCATCAGTTACATCTGCAGACACTCTCCACCAAATTTCAGCCTGCTCTAACCTATTGTTATCTTTTAACCAACCTCTCTTTTCCTCCAATATTTCTTTCCATAGCTTCTCATTCAATCTACCTCCTATTGGCATTCCTACCGACTGCATAAACGATTTTAACTTCCTTACTGCACTTTTTCCTTCTCGTTCTTCAACTCTCTGAGCAGCAGTTAAAGACTGAACATTACACCCAGTGACATTAGAATTACCCATTTCCACCAAATCTTAGCGGGGATTCGTGCCACACACACAATAAGATTTGGCCCAAAATCTAAGAGGGAATACGTGTCCACGCTCTTTAGATTTTGTAATACGTGAATTTCTCAGCGGGAACTCGAATCCAGCACGCTCAATAGAAATCACTCCTCGACTCTCGTCAGAGCCAGGCTTCCAACTGGGCTTCCTTTCTAATTCACTTTCCTTCTTATGCAGTTTCAATATGCAGTTCCGATATACAGCCTCTAGGTGGAGCTCCTACACAATACTACGTACTTCCGGATACTACCGGATATCTCTTCTACGCAGAATCACAAACCAACATAAAAACAACCATCACAAAGAGGGAAACATCAGGTTCTTTTGATTTAAAAGTCTGGGCAGCCTCACTTGAACCTTTAATCCTAAATACACACCTATTCAACACGGGAGAAAAGCAAAAAGGGAGACCAGAGGAGATTGTAAGAAATAAAGCTTTCTTACCTGGCCAGGTTTTAAAGATATCTCGTCTGTGGTCCCTTTAACGCTTGTCTCTATCTTGGTCGAATAGCGGTATTTCAGGCTTGCACCAGCTTCTCAAGTCCCATCTGGGGTGCCAAATTTGTGATCGCAATTTGCGGTCTCCTTCCTCTTTGTGTGGGTCCGAATCACTAGATAGTATGAGCGCTCATACAAAGTCACACAGACACCACCAATGTTGGTATCAATGCAATAAGGGGTTGGTTTATTCTTTTACAACAGTTTATATACTGCATGTGACATACAGGAAAGAGGTGTGTTTACAACCTTCATTATCATTGACTGTTCACATAGCTGGGAGTATCTTATGCTAATTGCTACCTGAATTATTGGCTCTTTTAAATTATAACATCCCCCAATATGAGCCCACCCCTTCACATTCCTTACACTTATGGACAAAGTTAGACCATGCGGCATATCAAGTTACATGAGTGCGTTTTTTCCGATAAGACCACTAGATGGCAGTGGTTAGATCATTTCAAACCTAATATCCCTCACAGCACCTATCCGGAAAAATAGTTTGGAGAGAGAGAAAGAGAGGAAAAAGACGTATTTTTAAAAGTGACGTTCAGTATAGATCAGTTAAAGAGAAAGAAAGGATTTTATGAAATGGATTTGTATCACTGAGAGCAAAAGAACCTATTTTATTACATGACGTGCAGTATAGATCACTTGGAGATAAAAAGGGGAATGTGCAGACTTGGGCTGCTATAGTGCAAACCACTATGGTGGTGACAACAGAGTGAGCGAGTGACACTGTGGTAGCAGGCGAACCACATAAACATTTTTCGTGGCCCTGTATGGCAGCGGTGACAACAAAGTGACTGAGTTAGTATGCGGTAGCTGATGAAGCACCCAAAAATTTAGCCTGAGACAGCAAGGCGGTTACACCACCAATGACTTTGTCCGACTGAGAATGCAGTGAAATGGCTTTTGTTGAGCCTCCAAAAATATTTTTCTTTTCGGAGTACATAAATTCGACCCTCAGCAAAAAAAAAAAAAAATGTAAATGTCCTTACTTGCGACTCCTGAAACATTTTTTTGGACTGTCTGTTTGACGCTCCTGAAACATTGTTTTACACTGTCTGTAGTTGACACTGCGGAAAAATTGTTTGGAGAGAGGGCCTGTAGGCGGCCCTCCGGAAAACTTGTTTAGAGAGAGGGCCTGTAGGGGGCCCTCCGGAAAAGTTGTGGTAAAAGAGTGCCAGTTGGAACTGGCGTTTTTTGGGACAGCGTTAGGCAAAGATGACAAGAAGGAGGAGGAGTAGGAGGAGAAGAGAAGAGGAATCGGATACATAAGTAATGTTAATCTGTAGCTGCTTTCCCCCGGAGGAGATTTGAATTCCGGTGAAATCCATCCAGGCTTTGTTCATTTTAATAAGCGTCAGCCTGTCAGCGCTGTCAGTTGACAGGTGTGTACGCTTATCGGTGATGACGCCACCAGCTGCACTGAATACCCGCTCTGACAGCACGCTGGCGGCAGGGCAGGCCAGCACCTCCAAGGCGTACAGCGCCAGCTCAGGCCACATGTCCAGCTTTGAAACCCAGTAGTTGTATGGAGCAGAGTGATCGGTCCGGACGTTGGTATGGTCATCTAGGTACTCCCTCACAATCTTTCTGTACAGCTCCCCCCTACTCTGCCTAGACTGGGGACAGGTGACAGTGTCTTGCTGGGGTGACATAAAACTGGCAAAGGCCTTGGAGAGCGTTCCCCTGCCAGTGCAGGACAAGCTGCCTGCTCGCCTCCTCTCCCCCGCTACTTGGCCCACAGAACCATGCCCTCTGCCGCTATCGGCGTCAGATGGGAAGTATTGTTTCAGCTTGTGCACCAGGGCCTGTTGATATTGATTCACTCTCATACTCCTTTCCTCTGCAGGGATGAGAGTGGAAAGGTTCAGCTTGTACCGTGGTTCCAGGAGAATGAAAACCCAGTAATCGGTGTTTAAAAAAATGCTTCTAACGCAAGGGTCACGGGACAGGCAGCCTAACATGAAGTCTGCCATGTGCGCCAGAGTCCCAACATGCAAGAATTCCTTCTCCTCACTGGCCTGACTCTCCATTTCCTCCTCCTCCTCCAAGTCCTCCTCTTCAGCCCATACATGCTCAAGAGTTAAGAAGGACTGAGCACTGGTACCCTCCTCTGTCTCGCCGACATTCTCCTCCTCTTCCTCCTCATCCCCCTCCTCCGATATGCGCTGAGAAACAGATCGGAGGGTGCTCTGGCTATCAAGCGACGTATCTTCCTCCACCATCTCTTATGACAAGCGCAAAGCATCCGACTTCATGCTGAGCAGTGAGTTTTTCAACAGGCAAAGCAGCGGGATGGTGAGGCTGATAATGGCGGCATCGCCACTGACCATCTGTGTTGACTCCTCAAAGTTGCTCAACACCTAGCAGATATCAGACATCCACGTCCACTCCTCATTGTAGACTTGAGGAATCTGAGTGACCTGACTACCAGTTCTGGTGGAAGTTGACATCTGACAGTCTACAATCGCTCTGCGCTGCTGGTAAACTCTGGATAACATGTTTAATGTGGAATTCCATCTTGTGGGCACGTTGCACAGTAGTCGGTGAGCGGGCAGTTGTAGGCGGCGCTGCGCTGCCCTGAGAGTGGCAGCATCTGTGGTTGACTTGCGGAAATGCGCACAGATGCAGTGCACCTTGGTGAGCAAATCAGACAGATTGGGGTATGTCTTGAGGAACCGCTGAACTATTAGATTGAACACGTGGGCCAGGCATGGCACATGTGTCAGTCTGCCGAGTTGCAGAGCCGCCACCAGGTTACGCCCGTTGTCACACACAACCATGCCTGGCTTGAGGTTCAGTGGTGTAACAGCTCTTGGGCAGTGTGCCTTTTGTCACCTAAGCTCAGCAGTTTGAGCACCGCCTGCTGGCGCTTACCCACGGCACTGCTGCTGCGCCTAGAGCTACCGACTAAAGGCTCCGTGCCCACGGATGGTAATTTGGAGGAGGAGGGGTCGGAGGAGGAGGCATAGTAAGTCTGAGAGAACGTGACCGAGGTAGGCCCCGCAATCCTCGGTGTGGGCAGTACATGAGCAGCCCCAGGGTCAGACTCGGTCCTAGCCTCCACCAAGTTAACCCAATGTGCCGTCAGTGATATATAGTGTCCCTGCCCGGCAGCACTTTTCCACGTGTCCGTGGTTAGGTGGACCTTCTCAGAAACAGCATTGGTCAGGGCACGGATGATGTTCTGTGGCACGTGCTGGTGTAGGGATGAGACGGCATATCGGGAAAAAGAGTGGCGGCTGGGGACGGAATACCGAGGGGCAGCCACCGCCTTGAGATTGCGAAAGGCCTCGGTCTCTACCAGCCTATAGGGCAGCATCTCCAGGCTCAGCAATTTGGAGATGTGGAGATTGAGGGCTTGGGCATGTGGGTTGGTGGAACTGTATTTCCTCTTGCGCTCTAGCGTCTGCTGAAAAGACAGCTGAATGCTCTGCTGGGACACATTGGTTGACGCTGTGGAGGATCGTGGAGGTGAAGGTGTGGTTTTCTGGCGTGAGGTGCTTGTGCCGGGGTCCTGGGAAGGGGGTTGACTAGCAGAGGCAGCGAGTGACACAGGGGAAGGAGCAGTGGTGTGACCCGCAGGAGGTAAACGGCCTTGGTTCCATTGAGTGGGGTGTTTAGCACTCATATGCCTGCGCATACTGGTGGTGGTTAGGCTAGTAGTGGTGGCATCCCTGCTAATCCTGGTGTGGCACAGGTTGCACACCACAGTCCGTCGGTCATCCTCACTTTCTTTAAAGAACCTCCAGACTTGCGAACATCTAGGCCTCGCCACGGGAGCTTCACTACGTGAAACACTTGCTGCTGATGCACCAGCTCTGGCCCTGCTTCTCCCTCTGGCCACACCGCTGCCTCTTCCAACCTGTTCTGGTGCAGCACTCGCCTCCGCCTCAGAAGCACTGTCCTCACTCGGCTTATCAACCCAGCTTGGGTCAGTCACCTCGTCATCCTCCGATTCTTCAGTCTGCTCCCCCTTCGGACTCCCTGCCCTGACAACAACTTCACCACTGTCTGACAACTGTGATTCCTCATCGTCCAACACCTCTTTACACACTTCATCCACTAAGTCAACATTGTCATCATCATCATCACCCACAGACTGAGACAGTTGGAAAACTTGGGTATCGGGAAAGAGGTCAGCAGCAACCTGAGAAGTGGTTTGTGACTCTGGTAAGGGTCCAGAAAACAGTTCCTGAGAGTATGCCGGATCGCATTCCAAATTTTCCTGGGAGGGGGCAGACTGGGGGGAAGGAGGTTGAGGTGGAGGAGCCAGAAGAGTGCTCCCTTGGGTGACGTGGGAGGACTGCGTGGAAGACTGACTGGTGGACAAATTACTTGAAGCATTGTCCGCAATCCACGAGATCAGCTGTTCGCACTGTTGTGGTTTCAACAGTCCTCTACCACGTGTCCCTGTAAGTTGCGACATGAAGCTAGGGAGTGTAGCTCTGCGGCGTTCCCCTGCTCCCTCATCAGCAGGTACTGTCTCACCCTGCCCAGGACCAGGGCCTCTGCTCCCTGCAGTATTTGAATGCCCACGCCCTCGTCCTCGACCCTTAGCCCTGGGGTTCAACATTTTCTATATTTAAGTGTATTGTATAAAAATAAATAAATAAATAAACGGGCCTGCTGTACTGAAACCCACAAACTTGTTCAATCTGAACAAGAAAATATATATGTGGATAAGTTAGAGCAAAATTACGTATGTTATTACGTACCGTGCAGTATGGAGCAATTACACTGAAACTATTAGATTAGGCAGACTTGGTCTGCTTAAGTGCAACCCAGACAAATGTCGCACAGAGATGTTTGTAATGTAGCTGTATCAGTGAGAGCAAAAGACCTTTTTTAATTAAGTGACGTACAGAATGTGTCATCTGGACAGAAAATACGGATTGTGTTTTGTATATAGGTGGATAAGTTAGAGCTAAATTACGTATGTTTTTACATACCGTGCAGTATGGAGCAATTACACTGAAACTATTAGATTAGGCAGACTTGGTCTGCTTAAGAGTAACCCAGACAAATGTCGCACAGAGATTTTTCTAATGTAGCTGTATCAGTGAGAGCAGAAGACCTTTTTTAATTAAGTGACGTACAGAATGTGTCACCTGGACAGAAAATACGGATTGTGGTTTGTGGTGACTGGACAGCTGAACTATGACACACATAATGGTTCCACACAGCTGTATGAAATGGATTTGTATCACTGAGTTAAAACAACAAAAAAACTTTTTTTTTTTTAAATATTTTTTTTTATATATATATATATATTTTTTAACGTGACGTGCAGAAACTAGAGCAAACTCAGCCCCTGCTGATTGAGGCTATTTTGACTGCAACCCAGACAAATGTCTCACAGATATTTTTGTAATGTAGCTGTATCAGTGAGAGCAAAAGACCTTTTTTAATTAAGTGACGTACAGAATGTGTCACCTGGACAGAAAATACGGAGTGTGGTTTTTGGTGAGTGGACAGCTGAACTGTGACACACAGAATGGTTCCACACTGCTGTATGAAATGGATTTCTATCACTGAGCTAAAACAAAAAAAAAAGGGTTATATATGGCGATAGCTGCACTACTAGTGCCAGCCAGCCCAGCCAGGAGACAAAAGAAAATGTCTTGTAGCCCTTAGAAGGGCTGTTGGGTTCTTTTGAGATCACTCCTGCCTAACAGAGAACTAAATCCAGGCCCTAACACTCTCCCTGAAATGCAGCAGCTCTGTCCCTAACGACATCCAGACGGCATCTGAGCCGAGCACCGCGGGCAGTCACTAGTATTTTCCAGGGTCACCTGATCTGGCCAGCCAACCCCTGCTATCGACATGTAAGGTCCCCACATGATGCTGGGTGTACCGCAGAGTCTCCTGGCTTGTGATTGGCTGAGTTTATAGGCGCCAAAATTTCAAAATGCGGGAAATGCCATTTCCTCGAGCATGGTGAGATAATCAGCGAGCACTTACAAGTACCGTAATACTCGAACGAGCATCAAGCTCGGACGAGCATGCTCGCTTAGCTGTAATCTTTGCCCCATTATGTTCATTATGTTGTAATTTGTGTCCTAACTTCACTAACAAAGTTTTAACCCTTTCGCGCCCGGAGGTTTTTTCGGTTATGCATTTTTGTTTTGCGCTCCCTGCCTTCAAACAGCCATAACTCTTCTATTTTTCTGTTCACATAGCTGTATGAGGGATTGTTTTTTGCAGGACAAGTTGTACTTTCCAACGCCACCATTTAATATTGCATATGGTGTAGTGGGAAGCGGGAAAAAAATTCCAAACCGGGTGAAATTGCAAAGAAAACGCTATTCCGCTACAGTTCTACGGGTTTCTTATTTACAGCGTTCGATGTGCATTAAAACTGATCCATTACTTTCATTCTTCTGGTCAGTACGAATCCGGCAATACCTAATATGTATAGTTTTTCCTGCGTTTTCATAGTGATAAAATAATTAGAATGTTGCCCTTTTTTTTTTTTTCCTTGTCAAATCTTGACCCCTATAACTTTTTGGTATTTATGTGTTTATGTGTACAGAGCTGTATGGGGGCTCATTTTTTGCGGGACGATCTGAAGTTTTTATTGATACCATTCTGGGGTGTGTATGACTTTTTGATCACTTTTTATTTAATTTTTTTTAGAAAAAAAAAGCGACAAAAAACGGCAAATCGCCATTTGGACGCTTTTTTCCGCCACACAATTTGCCGTATTGGAATTTTTTTTTTATATTTTAAAAGTACGGGCGTTTTTGGTCACGGTGATACCCATGATGTCTATATTTATTGTTATTTAGCTATTTATTTTTTAATTATTCGGAAAGGGGGGTGATTTGAACTTTTATATCTTTTTTATTTTTTATATATTTTTTAACATTTTTTTAAAATTTTTTTTTACTATTTGAAAGCTCAAATATGGGCTTATATATTTTGGCTTTTTTTTTTTCTTTATGAGCAATCATGGATTTTATAGACTCAGAAATCCAAGAATTGCTTATTTCTTATCCTGGCCTGCCATCTAGTGGCCAGAATAAGAATTGCACTTTGAAAACTGTAATCCTCACCAGCGAGGATTACAGTTTTCATATGGTGTACAGACACCCCGATTGGCCACACAGGGTGTCTGTACACCACCCGGAAGCGAATGCTTCCGGGTTGAGACGCAACTAGATGCCGTGATCACGTGTGATCACGGCATCTAAACTCCCAGGAAGACGCCGCCGATGGCGGTAAGTAGCGGCAAGTCTCTGCTGTTAGAAACAGCAGAGACTTGCCGGCCATGACGCCCGCCGCACTTGCGAGCGGGCGCCATGTGCCCGCATCGCCCCAGCGCCGTACATGAAGGGGTTAAACAGATTTAATAACTGGCTGGTCTATAATATACTGAAAGAATAGAAACCCACTTGGCAAGTATCAAGCAATCGAAAAATGATGATGTGTATGTGGTATGTGAAACGGATGCATATAGATGGCTGCCACCTCGCCGCTCAGTGGTCTGCACCTTAGCTAACCATCCCTGAGTTTGAAGAAAAAAGAAAAGAGGTCCTTTACAGGTTCCATTACAACGTGTATCGGAGCAGATTTTATTGAGAAAGAGAAAAAGATCATGCTATGCACATGCAATAATGAGGATGGTATGGTTTGGGTGGCTGCTGATGTGGAACATGCTAAGAGGTTAAGGGAGATTTCTAGAGCCGCTAATTCTAAGAAAGAATTGTCCATACATTAGACTGATTTGCTGTGTTGACTGAACCTAATTAACTGATTTAGTTAAGTAAAATGATAGTTGATGCTCTCTTTGTAAAAGGATACTAAATTTGTTGTTTCTGATTAAATTGGCAGTAAGGTCAGAAAGAAGATATTATTATCATCATAACCTGACTGTAATAATAACCTGTATAGTGAATGTGAATCATGGAGAATCTACAAAGGAGGAATATACATATACACATCAATGCAACCTGCGAATACTAAACTTGATGATTTAGATGAGAACTATAGAAGCCTAGACATGATAACTTTGAACTCTGATGATTATTGAACATTTGCCTTGCTTCTGATTGTGCCCCTATGCTGTGCAGGGAATAACTTGGACTAACTTAAAGGAAAGTGCAGGGAAAAAGTGTCCAGTGGAGTCTACCATAGATGATGAATAGCTAGTCAGCCCTGATCTGGGGAATCCAGTCAGAATGTAGTCATTGGGGGAGTCCTCTGGATACCTAAGCAGGCTGTGTACAAGAGGAGGAAGACACTTATTTACTTGTGTCTCCTTCTCCATCCTATCAGAGAATGAACAGATATAAGATCTGCATTGATGATATAGGGTCTGTCCTGATTGATACACCTCAGTTAATGGATGGCCCATAGGCCTGGTTAGAACTAAATATAGTCAATAGGGAAACTCTCTTTAGACTATTAGCAAATTATGTTCAAGAGGAGGAAAATGTTAAAGAAATTTAGTTAGTTGGTGTGTGCTAGGGTTGTATTTCATTATCAGGTGGTCTCCATTTCCTTATATCCATATCTCTTATATCTTATAATCTCTAATCTCCATTAGATGTCATGTATGCTTAAAAAAAAGACTCAAAATCACTTGATATGTCTATAGGAAAAGAGGAACTTAGCAGAAGTTAATATATGCATATGGAATTTCCCAGATAGATGAAGTAATGTGTATGCCATTGGCTGTCATCATCATTCTTTTTGATGTGATGTTACATCTATACTTGTATGATTGTGATTGGATATATTAAAATTGATGACAAAAGGGGGTGTGACTACACAATCATGTATTTCTAATAAAATTAGCTCTCTGGGTGTAGAGATATGCATGATCATCAATGAGAAGACTGGACGTGCATTTCTTGTGCTGTGGCCGCACCCTCTTACCATGAAGGGTGAAATTTAACATAATTTGAACACCACAGACAACTGAACTGCACACATCACTGGAATGACCTGGATGCTATGTGCAGTCTAGGATCTCATCCTCCACATATCTTCCACCCATTCCTCACTCCTGCCCTCCTGGCCGGTTTGCACACTGCAGAAGCCCCAGCAGTTGACACCTTTGTTTCGTCATCATCATCAGAGTTGCGCTGTGGTGGTTCGCCCACGTCCTTGTCCTAAAAACATAAGTTGTTGGGCATCAGTGTACTCAACCTCTGTTACTTCTGGGACAGGGCTAGGTGGATGACCCACGAAAACCCCACCAGAAGAGTCATCAAAAAGCATAAGTGACTGCTGCATGACTTGGGGCTTAGACTGCGTGGCTGATGCACAAGGTGTTGAGGTAGAAGACGGATGCCAGTGGGCCGCCGGTACGAACTCTGTGCTTTAAGCAGTGGACCGGGTGGAAGACAATGAGAAGGAACTGGAGGCACTGTCAGCTATCCAATGTACTACCGCCTCTACGTGTTCTGGTCTCACCATTCTTAGATGGTGTTACGTCCTCTACCTCCACCACCACCAAGACTAGCAGCACTACGTCCACTAGTTGATGCTCTCCTCATTTTGTTACAGTCATCCACAAAATTGGCTGACAGATGAACAATTGTATATCCATGTCATGAAATCAAAAGAGTTTAGCACAAAAACAAAATATGTAGGTCTCACTGACCCAATTAACAGAGTGATTAACTATTACATTCCCCTGTGACAGTTGCAAGTACAGTGTTTATTCACCAATAAAAAATATGTAGGTCTCACCACCCCAGTTACCACAGTGATTATTATATTTCCCTGTGACATTTGCAATTACAGTGTTTATTCACAAAAAAAAAAAGGTAGTTCTAACCCCCCCAATTAACCGACTGATTAACTATTATATATCCCTGTGACGGTGGCAAGTACAGTGTTTTTTCACATTAAAAAACAGGTAAGTCTCACCAACCCAATTAACTGGCTAATTAACTGTTATATGCAGAACCCGTGTAATGGTGGTTTGTTGGATTTATTGATGCCCCCGTTCCTGCACAATTCTTACTTTTGTAATATGAAAATTAGCCTCTAGGAGCGGGGGGGGGGGTGTTGCTCCTGCTCCTAGAGGCTCCGTTCTCCTGCCTCATTCCACGCCCTGCTGTCCTTGATTGACAGGGCTAACCCAGCGTTCGTCTCCTGCTGCCGGCCCTGTGTGCTGAGTAAACTGCACGGCACAGGCGCAAGATTTACCCGGCACACAGGGTTGGCAGGAGAAGATGAACGCTGGCCCTGTCAATCAAGGATGGGGGGTATGGAATGAGGTAGGACAACAGACAACAACTAATTTGCATATTACAAAAGTAAGAATTCTGCAGGAAGGGGAGCATTAATAAACCTAAAAATAGCAGAGTTAGATTCTGCTGACATTAGCACAATGCTAATATCAGCCAGTGTAAGGGGATTAATTCTGGTGACAGAAACCCTTTAAACACCAAAAATAGTTAGGTCTCACCAACCATATTAACTGGGTGATTAACTATTATATATCCCTGTGACGGTGGCAAGTACAGTGTTTTTTCAACCAAATAAATAAGTAGGTCTCACCGACCAAATTAACTGGCTGAATACCTAATATATATCCCTGTGACAGTGGCAAGTAAACGTTTTTCACCAAAACAAAATAGATATGTCTCACCCTCAATTTACAGACTGATTAACTATTATATTCCCTGTCACTGGTGCAAAGGAGTAGGATTACATCGAAACAAATGCCAACAGCTTATCCTCAGACCGAACAGCACAATTAAGTATGATATTTCTGTCACATTGGTGCAAATGAGCTGTATTGCACCGATCTATAATGCCTACAGGTCACCAGCACAGTTTATAAAAATATTAAAAGCCTAACACTCTCCCTGCCTGCAGCAGCATCCTGTCTCTATACTAGTTAGCGGCCACCATGGTCACATGGTGCGCCGGTCAATCACAGCCTTTCCAATACTATGCATGACTGTAATAGCTTCCAAGTGCCCACAGCTTAATCACTTGTTGACTGGCTGTGCTGCAGTCTTTCAACAAGCTTTATTTAATGTACCACCAACGAACAAGAAGAAGGACTTTGGTGCCAAAATCCACATTCAAGTTTGGTACACAGACACCAAAATGTACAATACAGTCCCAAACGTGGTGGTCCGGTTTTTCTCATCACTACGCATGAACCATTTAATAAGAAAGTCACAGAAATTATTTCAAATTGCAAAAGACTATACTACTGTGTGCCGCATATTTACACTACCAGTTGCTTGCGTAATAACAGCAGAATCGTCACAATTCCGCCCAAAATGTGGAGAGACTGACCTTTGTGAAGATAAATCAGGCCTGGATCAGCCAGGATTTCCACACACCAGTGCCTGATACATCATACTAGATCATTCTGGGTGTCACATCCAAACTTTGTCAAAAGAGACTCCTTTTTTCTGGCCACCTTCTTCAGCCACTATTAGGATTATGCCACCAGCCTGATGCCACACACCTGCTGCAATGTGCTCCAATTCACATCCAGCATCTTGTGCTGTTCTTCAAACAGCTTTTGCCCCCCACCTCACCATTCTGTGACTGGGCCACTGTGTTAACTACTCATGTTGTTGCCACCTCAACACTCTGTGACTGGGCAATTGTGTTGACTCCTCATGCTGTTGCTACCTTACAACCCTGTTACTCGGCCACTGTGTTGACTCTTCATGCTGTTGCAACCCTCAAGTCTCTGTGACTGGTCCACTGTTTTGACTCATCATGCTGTTGCCACTTTACCACTAAGTGACTGGGCCACTGTGTTGACTCCTCATTCTGTTGCCACCCTCCTCACTCTATGACGGGGCCACTATTGTCCCTGTTTGACCTTGTTGAGATCACCATTATTGTTACCCTTCTTCTGATCTATTAGAAGGACGTAAAAATGAGAACCACGATCCAAAGACAGGATCGTCTTTGGAGCATCCATAAGGCCTATATCACACTGTCTGTTTTGGATCCCTTTCTGTTTTTTTTTTTTTTTTTTTGGTCTTAGCAATACTGATGGATTGATGAGCAAATACTGACTGTGTGAATAGGGATGCTCAAAAGATGCATTTTTGTGGGGTTGTTCTTTTGACGGATGAGAAGAAGAGCAAAATAAACAGTGACATCAACACAAACTTACTGCTGACATTCTCTCCACTTGGTCATGGGGGCACTACTTGTTTCAGCGAGTAAACAAAAAGGTTCTGTAGAAATTTTTGTGGAATCAGCTGACAATGGTGTAAAAGGAGCAATCTCTTTCACTCTGTGGTAGAATCTTGGGCCACTACATGGTTCTTTACACCTGGCGCTAACATTTCCCTGTAAGGATGAGTTCACGGGAGTTATTTGGTCAGTTTTGGCCCAGTAACTGACAAAATAAGTGAAGTGTGAAGTGTTTCTAAGAGTGACGCCTGTCATCTGCCTGTCATACTGACTCACAGTACTGTTTCACTACCACAGCAGACTCCCTATGCATATTTCTGCAATGCAGGGTTGTACACCAATATACAGGCTCTCAGCAGCCAGGAAATAGCTGTTTTTTAACATGATTAAATTTGGATCAAATCAAATCTTTTTGGGGAATTCTGCAATGCGTCTGAATCAAATTTTTGAAAAATTTGCTCATCTCTAATAATGTCTTATGTGAGGAGCTTTAGTATGGATAATAAAGAGATCTCTCATAAAACATTTAAAGACTGTCACAGACCCATTTTCTACTTCAAGGTGCCTTTAAAGGGGTTGCCCAGAATGACCACATATCATCTATCCACAAGTTAAGTCATAAGTGTTTAATTGGTAGGTATACAACTGCTTGGACCTTCTAAAAGGGTTTATAGTTGTTATACTTCTGTGTTTGCTGTGTTTATCAATGTTTACCTTGATGGATATGCTTATGGGGGTTTTCCCTCCTTAGATGCAGTTGCTACAGGTGGAGATGGGTCCATCCCTCTCTGGAGGGAATTGTGCTCTAGTAGGTTAGGCACTGTGAATGAGAGAGCCAGTAGAAGCTACCATAGAGAGAGAGAGAGTCAGTAGTTATCTGCGACTAAAAAATTCCCCCTATGTGCCCGGGCCCTTCACACTGGATATACCTACCTGGCCCCCTGCTCCCTGTGCCGCTCCTGGTCCCCGCACCGCTGCTGCAGCTTCTTCCTGTGCGTGGATGAAAAAATCTGACGGGGTAGCAGTCAATGGCAGGTGGGGACAGGGACGAGCCTCCCTAGCGTCACCCGCAATGCTAGGGAGGGTTGTCCCCCATCACCGACATACAAGCCATATAGAAGAAAAGTCCATGACACAAGTCTGTGTATAAGGCTACTGGATTTTGCAGCATTTGGTCTGGTAAATGATCTGCACGCCACTGTAGGACCACAAATAGAGAGAGAGATGGAGAATTTACACCAGTCAAATGAAATGGGAAGCTATAGCACTGTTTATTCAGAAAGTGACTCTGAGAGCACCTGTTCTGCTGTTCTGTAACCCCCCCATGTACATCCGCATGATCTGTTCAGCAGTATTTAAATGGGTTGAGCAGCATTGTATATTAATGCCCAATACTCTGGATAGTTCAGTATTATCTGACTGGTGGGGGCCTGAAACTCAGGCCTCCACGATCAGCTGTTTGAAAGAGGGGGAAGCGCTTCATGTGTGCTGCTTCCTCATCATTTAACTGCCTGTCATCTCAGAAGTTCAGTGTAATTACAAGTACTCACTCCATTCACTCGACACATAGTGTAATGACCAGAAAGCGGCGCTCGCATGGAGAGCCATCTTCTTTTCAAACAGCTGATCGGCCAAATTCCTGAGTGTAGGACCCCCGCCAATTAGATATTGATGACCTATCCTGAGGATAAGTCATCAATACATATTGTTGCACAAGCCCTTTAAGTGTTGTGCCTGCAACCCATTTAGAAGTTTGTGTGTATAGATTCGCTATAGGCATGGGGTCTAGCAATATTTTTGTGCCATTAAATGAATCAAATATCTGTAATTGTAATGTTTTATTTTTCAGCTCTTCAAATATTTAAGAAGAATTAATTACACGGACAGCACTGGGACACAGGTTTCTTTTCAGGAGAATGGATATATGAGATCTCTTCACTTAGTGAAAATAATACATTGGGTGACATTTGCTAATGAGACAAGATTTTGGACTAAATTATTGGATGAGAACTTCTTCAGTGATAAAGGTTTACAGTTCCCTATTGATGAAGGAAAATTAACATGGAAGCAAGGAATTGTTAGTAAGAGAAAACTATAAGAAGTTAATCAAATGTGTGTACTATATATAAACCTTTGTCCTCATGCTCATCAACAACCAGTGATCAGTAGAGATGAGCGAGTAGTGAAATATTCGAAAGTTCGAAATTCGATTCGAATAGACCGCGAAATTCGACTATTCGACCGAATATCGAATCCCATTAAAGTCTATGGGAAAAAAATGCTCGCCACTTGGAAATCTCAATTCGACCATTTGGAGGTCACCAAGTCCACCCTGAAACCTCAGAAAAGGATGCCAACACTGCTGGAATGCAACTGGGACAGCAGGGGAAGCATGTCTGGGTGCATATAACGCGCCCAAGTCGCACTATTACGCCACTATCACAGCCTCTCAACAATACACTCCATACACAATATAACTTCTATGTAAAGTGAGACAATACAAGGAAACCTTCTTTCCTCTACATTGCCATGGACCCCAAGCCAAACTAGACAAAAAAGAAGATGAAATTCTGCACCCCTTAAAATCACGTTGCCTATGACAACCACAGATGGCATAGGCAAGGGGGAAAGCAAATAGACCCCACCCCTAATTGTCATTGTGTGTGTGTGTGAGATGTGGTCAGACATGTCTTCTTTAAAATGTAAAAACAACTCAAAAACACATGCAGAAGCCTTAAAATGCCCAAATTGTTGGCGCTTGAGATGTCAGTGACCCGACCTGGCCCAGTGTCATGTCTAGCAGGTAAAGCAGTGGGGATGTTGAGGGATGCATAGGACCGCAAAAGGCAGGAAGAGGCCGTGGGCTGGCCAGAGGCTCATGGAAAATTTTGTGGAGGCCCAAGAGGTGAGACGTCTTAAAAATTGTGTGGAGGCTAAAGAGGTGAGACCTCTTAAACATTTTGTAGAGCCCCAAGAGGTGAGACCTCTTAAAAATTATGTGGAGGCCCAAGAGGTGAGACCTCTTAAAAATTATGTGGAGGCCCAAGAGGTGAGACCGCTTAAACATTTTGTGGAGTCCCAAGAGGTGAGACCTCTTAAACATTTTGTACAGGCCCAAGAGGTGAGACCTCTTAAAAATTATGTGGAGGCCCAAGAGGTGAGACCTCTTAAAAATTATGTGGAGGCCCAAGAGGTGAGACCTCTTAAAAATTATGTGGAGGCCCAAGAGGTGACACCTCTTAAACATTTTGTGTAGGCCCAAGAGGTGAGACCTCTTAAAAATTATGTGGAGGCCCAAGAGGTGAGACCTCTTAAAGATTTTGTGGAGGCCCAAGAGGTGAGACCTGTTAAAAAATTATGTGGAGGCCCAAGAGGTGAGACCTCTTAAAGATTTTGTGGAGGCCCAAGAGGTGAGACCTCTTAAAAATTATGTGGAGGCCCAAGAGGTGAGACCTGTTAAAAATTATGTGCAGGCCCAAGAGGTGAGACCTCTTAAAGATTTTGTGGAGGCCCAAGAGGTGAGACCTGTTAAAAATTATGTGGAGGCCCAAGAGGTGAGACGGGTTAAAAATTATGTGGAGGCCCAAGAGGTGAGACCTGTTAAAAATTATGTGGAGGCCCAAGAGGTGAGACCTCTTAAAGATTTTGCGGAGGCCCAAGAGGTGAGACCTCTTAAAAATTATGTGGAGGCCCAAGAGGTGAGACCTCTTAAAGATTTTGTGGAGGCCCAAGAGGTGACACCTCTTAAAAATTATGTGGAGGCCCAAGAGGTGAGACCTCAAAGATTTTGTGGAGGCCCAAGAGGTGAGACCTGTTAAAAATTATGTGGAGGCCCAAGAGGTGAGACCTCCTAAAGATTTTGTGGAGGCCCAAGAGGTGACACCTCTAAAAAATTATGTGGAGGCACAAGAGGTGAGACCTCTTTAAGATTTTGTGGAGGCCCAGAGGTGAGACCTCTTAAAAATTATGTGGAGGCCCAAGAGTGAGACCTCTTAAAATTATGTGGAGGCCCAAGAGGTGAGACTCTTAAAAATTATGTGGAGGCCCAAGAGGTGAGACCTCTTAAAGATTTGTGGAGGCCCAAGAGGTGAGACCTGTTAAAAATTATGTGGAGGCCCAAGAGGTGAGACGGGTTAAAAATTATGTGGAGGCCCAAGAGGTGAGACCTGTTAAAAATTTATGTGGAGGCCCAAGAGGTGAGACCTCTTAAAGATTTTGCGGAGGCCCAAGAGGTGAGACCTCTTAAAAATTATGTGGAGGCCCAAGAGGTGAGACCTCTTAAAGATTTTGTGGAGGCCCAAGAGGTGACACCTCTTAAAAATTATGTGGAGGCCCAAGAGGAGAGACCTCTTAAACATTTTGTGGAGGCCCAAGAGGTGAGACCTGTTAAAATTATGTGGAGGCCCAAGAGGTGAGACCTCCTAAAGATTTGTGGAGGCCCAAGAGGTGACACCTCTAAAAAAATATGTGGAGGCCCAAGAGGTGAGACCTCTTTAAGATTTTGTGGAGGCCCAAGAGGTGAGACCTCTTAAAATTATGTGGAGGCCCAAGAGGTGAGACCTGTTAAAAATTATGTGGAGGCCCAAGAGGTGAGACCTCTTAAAGATTTTGTGGAGGCCCAAGAGGTGAGACCTGTTAAAAATTATGTGGAGGCCAAGAGGTGAGACGTATTAAAAATTATGTGGAGGCTCAAGAGGTGAGACGTGTTAACAATTATGTGGAGGCCCAAGAGGTGAGACGTATTAAAAATTATGTGGAGGCCCAAGAGGTGAGACGTGTTAACAATTATGTGGAGGCCCAAGAGGTGAGACCTGTTAAAAATTATGTGGAGTCCCAAGAGGTGAGACCTCTTAAAGATTTTGTGGAGGCCCAAGAGGTGAGACCTCTTAAGATTTTGTGGAGGCCCAAGAGGTGAGACCTGTTAAAAATTATGTGGAGGCCCAAGAGGTGAGACCTGTTAAAAAGATGTGGAGGCCAAGAGGTGAGATGGGTTAAAAATTATGTGGAGGCCCAAGAGGTGAGACGTATTAAAAATTATGTGGAGGTCCCAGAGGTGAGACGTGTTAACAATTATGTGGAGGCCCAAGAGGTGAGACGTATTAAAAATTATGTGGAGGCCCAAGAGGTGAGACGTGTTAACAATTATGTGGAGGCCCAAGAGGTGAGACCTGTTAAAAATTATGTGGAGTCCCAAGAGGTGATATCTCTTAAAGATTTTGTGGAGGCCAAGAGGTGAGACCTCTTAAAGATTTTGTGGAGGCCCAAGAGGTGAGACCTGTTAAAAATTATGTGGAGGCCCAAGAGGTGAGACCTGTTAAAAATTATGTGGAGGCCCAAGAGGTGAGATGGGTTAAAAATTATGTGGAGGCCCAAGAGGTGAGACGTGTTAACAATTATGTGGAGGCCCAAGAGGTGAGACGTATTAAAATATGTGGAGCCAAGAGGTGAGATGGGTTAATATTATGTGGAGGCCCAAGAGGTGAGACGTGTTAACAATTATGTGGAGGCCCAAGAGGTGAGACGTATTAAAAATTATGTGGAGGCCCAAGAGGTGAGACGTGTTAATAATTATGTGGAGGCCCAAGAGGTGAGACCTGTTAAAAATTATGTGGAGTCCCAAGAGGTGAGACCTCTTAAAGATTTTGTGGAGGCCAAGAGGTGAGACCTCTTAAAATTATGTGGAGGCCCAAGAGGTGAGACCTGTTAAAAATTATGTGGAGGCCCAAGAGGTGACACCTCTTAAACATTTTGTGGAGGCCCAAGAGGTGAGACCTCTTAAAAATTATGTGGAGGCCCAAGAGGTGAGACCTCTTAAAGATTTTGTGGAGGCCCAAGAGGTGAGACCTCTTAAAAATTATGTGGAGGCCCAAGAGGTGAGACCTCTTAAAGATTTTGTGGGGCCCAAGAGGTGACACCTCTTAAAAATTTTGTGGAGGCCCAAGAGGTGACACCTCTTAAAAAATTTTGTGGAGCCAGAGGACCCCTAAATTTGGAGGCCAGGTGAGACCTCTTAAAGATTTTGTGGAGGCCCAAGAGGTGAGACCTGTTAAAAATTATGTGGAGGCCCAAGAGGTGAGACCTGTTAAAATTATGTGGAGGCCCAAGAGGTGAGACCTCTTAAAAATTATGTGGAGGCCCAAGAGGTGAGACCTGTTTAAAATTATGTGGAGGCCCAAGAGGTGAGACCTGTTAAAAATTATGTGGAGTCCCAAGAGGTGAGACCTCTTAAAGATTTTGTGGAGGCCCAAGAGGTGACACCTCTTAAAAATTATGTGGAGGCCCAAGAGGTGAGACCTCTTAAAGATTTTGTGGAGGCCCAAGAGGTGAGACATGTTAAAAATTATGTGGAGGCCCAAGAGGTGAGACCTCTTAAACATTTTGTGCAGGCCCAAGAGGTGAGACCTCTTAAAAATTATGTGGAGGCCCAAGAGGTGAGACCTCTTAAAAATTATGTGGAGGCCCAAGAGGTGAGACCTCTTAAACATTTTGTGGAGGCCCAAGAGGTGAGCCATAAATATATAAATTTTTCTTATTTACGGAGCAATTCTACGGCGGTTAAGGAGGAGGAGGTGGAGGAGGAAATGGCACTTCATACAGATGGCACTTCACTTTTGGCTGCTTTCCACTGTTGGAGAAGCAAAGTCCGGGTCAATCCACTTGCTGTTCATTTTGATTAGCGTCAGCCTGTCGGCACTGTCGGTTGACAGGCGGCTGCGCTTATCGGTTATAATGCCCCCGGCTGCGCTGAACACCCTTTCTGATAGCACGCTGGCGGCAGGGCAGGCAAGCACCTCCAAGGCGTACAGGGACAGTTCCAGCCACGTGTCCAACTTGGAGACCCAGTAAGTGTAGGACGCCGAGGGATCGGGGAGGACAGGGTTACGGTCTGCCAGGTACTCCCCAACATCCGCCGATACTTGTCCCTCCTGCTGATAGCGGGCCCCGCAGTGATGGAAGTTGCACGAGGGGGTGCCATGAACGTGTCCCACACCTTGGAGAGTGTTCCCCTGGTGGCTGTGGGCCTGATTGATGTTGTGGGACTCTGGGAGACCCTTCTTCCTCTCTGCCGCCAGCGATGGTGGGTGGGAAAATCTTCCATCATGTTCTGCACGAGTTCCCTCTGGTATTCCAGCAATCGATTCGTCCTCTCCTCTACCGGAATAAAAGAGAAGACGTTATCTTTATACCGGGGGTCCAGGAGTGCGAAGACCCAGTACAGTTAGTTCTCCACTATCCGGACAACACGTGTGTCCCGGGAAAAGCAGCCCAGCATGAAGTCAGCCATGTGTGCCAGACTCTGAATAGGCATGACCTCACTGCCCCCACCAGAAGGATCACTTGCCATTTCCTCCTCTTCCTCTTCCGCCTCCTCTCCGCCCCATCCTGCGCTGAACCAATGGGACGCACACAGCCTGACTGCTACCCTCGCCGCCAGCATCCTCCTCCCTCTTCCACAGCCACCTCCACGTCGTCCTCCTCCTCATTCCTCCTCCTCCTGCAACTGCCACCGTGAAGCAGACAAAAGTGTGGTCTGACTGTGTAGCTCCGTTGCGTCTCCTCCTACCCCCGTCTCCTCTGCGTGCAATGCGTTCTCCCTTATTGCGATGAGCGATTCTTTAAGGAGGCATAGGAGCGGGATGGTTACGCTCACTATAGCGTCCTCGCTGCTGACCTTCTTGGTGGACTCCTCAAAGATACGCAGTACATCGCATATGTCTGCCATCCATGGCCACTCGTGGTTGGCAAACTGAGGGAGCTGAGTTGGAGGCACGCGTGGATTCCATAATCTGGTACTCCATCAATGCTCTCTGCTGCTCACACACCCTGGCCAACATGGAATAGGTGGAATTCCAGCGAGTCGGCAGGTCGCACAACAGCCGATGTTGAGGCAAATGGAGGCGTTGCTGGAGTTTTTTTTAAACTAGCAGCAGCTACAGTTGACTTCCGAAAGTGAGCGCACAAGCGCCGCACTTTCACCAGTAGCTCTGCCAGGTTGGGGTAAGTCTTTAGAAATTTTTGGACTACCAGATTAAAAACGTGGGCCAGGCATGGTACGTGATTGAGTTCGGCAAGCTCCAGAGCCGCCACCAGGTTACGGCCGTTATCGCACACGACCATGCCTGGTCCTAGCTGCAGCGGCGACAGCCACATCTCCGTCTGCTGCAATATGGCGTCCCTCACCTCTGGGGCGCTGTGCTTCCTGTCGCCCAAGCTGATGAGCTTTAGCACCGCCTGCTGACGTCTCCCCGCGCCAGTGCTGCAACGCTTCCAGCTAGCGGCTGAGGGCGATGTTAAGGCACAGGAGGAGGAGAAGGAGGTGGAGGGGGGTTTATCAGAACCCATGCTGGCAATCTTGGGCAGGGGTGGTAGGTAGGCCGTCTCTGTTTGCGACCCCTTCCCCGCTTCCACTACATTCACCCAGTGTGCCGTCAAAGAGATGTAGCGTCCCTGGCCGCAAGCGCTTGTCCACGAGTCGGTGGTCAAGTGGACCTTTGCGCTGACTGCGTACCTCAGGGCCCGCCTGATGTTACGCGACACGTGCTGGTGCAGGGCGGGGACGGCACTCCGGGAAAAGTAGTGGCGGCTGGGGACGGAATAGCGAGGTGCGGCAGCCGCCATCAGGTCGCGGAAGGCCTGCGTCTCCACAAGCCTAAACGGCAACATCTCCAGGGCCAGCAGTTTGGAGATGTGGCAGTTTAAGGCTTTGGCTTGGGGGTGACTCGAGGCGTACTTCCGCCTGCGGTCGAACGCCTTCGAGATGGACAGTTGATGGGACGAGGAGTGTGAAGGTGCAGGCGAAGAGGCGGGGGAAGGGGAGGCTGAAGGAGAAGGCCCCAAAGTAGCCGAGGCAGAGGCAGATGTGGAGGTGTCCTGGCTGGAGGTCTGGACCGCAGTGGCAGCACACAACAAAGGGGAAGAGGCAGTGGCAGCAGGACCGGGCGCAGGTTGTATTGCGTTTGCTCTCTCCCACTCAGCCCAGTGCTTGACTTCCAAGTGACGCCGCATGCCTGAGGTGGTCAGATTGCTCTTCTCAGAGCCCCTACTCAGTTTTGAGTGGCAGAGTGTGCAAACCGCGCTCAGTTTGTCATCCGCACAAACATTAAAAAATCTCCACACCACAGAAGGACGAGGCCTCGATGGGGGAGCTTCGCGCGACTGCCCGCTGCCGGGAACAGCTTCGGCCCTGCTGGCTGTGGCCTCACTACTCTGTCTGGACTGTCCTCTGCCTCTAGACATCCCTCTGCCTGTGGACATCCCTCTGCCTGTGGACATCCCTCTGCCTCTGGACATCCCTCTGCCTGTGGACATCCCTCTGCCTCTTGCTGCCTTTTTCGGTGCTGCGCAGACCACCACCTCTCCACTGCTTTCCCCGCTGGACATCACCCCTGGCCAAGTGGGGTCGGTCATTTCGTCATCCACCACCTCCTCTTCCTCACTCTGCTCCTCCTCCTGCCCACTGGACATTCCAACAGCCTCCCTTGATGGCAACTGCGTCTCATCATCATCATCGCTCATGATAACAGATGCTGGTTCAGGGTCCACATCAGCAGGAGATGGCGAAAACTCAAGTGTTTGGGCATCACTACAAAAAAATTCCTCTGCTAGCTCCTGGGATTCTTCCGGCACATCTGAAAAAAGACCCGAAAAGAGCTCCTGGGAGGGGTCAAGGGTGGGATGACTCTGTTGGCCAGGTGTGGAGGAAGGAGGGTCAGAGTGAGACTGTGTGGATGACTGGCTGGTGGACAACTGTGTGGAAGCGCTATCGGCTATCCATTGCACCACCTGTTCAACCTGCTCAGGCCTCAACAGCGGTGTAACTCGCCCCCTGCTTAACTGTCCCATAAAGGCAGGGATTCTGGATGAGTGGGATCCTGGCTGAACCTCACCAGCACGCATTGTATCCCCACTGGCTTCAACAAGGCCACCAACAGCATTTCCGCGCCCCCGTCCTCGTCCACGTCCGATTCCGCTAGCCCCCCTCCGCATTTTATTTTTTTTTGGTTGCAAATACAATATTTGGGTATATAATTAGGTATGTGAAATAATTTAGCAAGAGAACGCACAGTACAATGGCCAATTAAAAGGCCTAGATATTGTATATTTCAAGGTACACAGCCGTGTACTAACTGTACAGACGGTGGGTATTTACACCACGTTTTTAAAATAATTTAGCAAGAGAACGCACAGTATAGTGGCCAATTAAAAGGCCTAGATATTGTATATTTCAAGGTACACAGCCGTGTACTAACTGCTCAGACGGTGGGTATTTACACCTGGTATACAAAAAGGGTATTGCAGGCACACAGAACCCAGAACACTAGAGCCAAATAAACTGTATTTAAAAAAAAAAATAAATTCACAGCCGTATACTGCCAGATCAGATGGTGCATATACACACTAGTTATATAACAGGGTTTTTCAGCCAAAAAGAACGCAGAACAGTAGTGCCAAATATAGTTTGGTATGTAGCAGAGCACCTAATACTCCACTAATGCCTCTCTCTGTCCCTACTCCAGCAGCTATCCCTGAATACGGCAGCCGTTCTCTGTAAAGTGTATCTTGTAGTAAAGCTATCACTGTACTGCACTATAGTAGCCCTGATAAGGGCTTTTAATCACGCTCCTGCCTGTCCAACTGCTAAAACCTGTCTGTCCCTTCTCCAGCCTCTGTCCCTGACTAAGTTCACGCAGCATATGCGTACGAGCAGGAAGAGCTGAGTTTTTAATATTCGAGGTCACATGGTTTTTCCAGCCAATCCATGTAGACGCTGTTTTCGCGCTGCCAGCGTGCTCAGCGTGCCTGTCATACCCCCCCTGCATGTTGATTGGTGGAAAAAGAGTGCCAGGGAAGGTGGGAGGGGAAACAAATTCTCAGTGCGCCATCGCCGTTATACTCGATTGAAATCGAGTATGCCGAATAGCGTAGTATTCGATCGAATACCGGCTCGATTGAACACTACTCGCTCATCTCTAGTGATCAGTAATGTACTGTACCTTAGCATGTACCAACTATATATATATGAGGCAATTATTGTTAGTGTGTGACTTCTTCATCCCCATAACTTTGGAATTGGTAGCAGGACATCTGCTTACACAGGGCAGTGTGCTATCAACAAGCAATGATTATTAAAGGGGTTGTCCAAATTGTCAATTTCTCGACAATAAGGGACTAAACACTGGTCCTAGATGGCCAAGCTTACGGAAATGGCTGAACGGACAGTCACTCCACTATTTCCATTCCCATTGTAGTGAATGAGATCTTTGCAAAGAGCCGAACAAGATACCGTGCTTCCGTAACTCACCCCAAAAACAATCCCAGCACTTTCTCTCTTAAATAGGTTGTCTGATCAGTAAGCTTTTCTTTGAAAAAAATCAAAACAAAAACTAGATAAAAACAACCCAAAAAACTAAAAAAATTGTCAAAATGGCATGAAAAGAAAGGACGTGATAATCACCTCACTTTTTCCATACCTCTCTTGTTCCAACCCCATCCAAGTCCTCACTGATCTTTACTTCATGGACCCTCTTGACATAAAATTATGTCATAGCCAGTTACTGGCCAAGTGTCAAAGCTGGAACAGAGGGAACAAGATGAGGGGAGTATCCCTTCTATTTCCATGCCATATTGAGCCTTTTAAAAAATATAGACCTGACAGCTTATGTCACCAGCCTTAATGGCTGGATGTAGCTTTGTTTTGCCAGATTCCGAAATACTAACAAGTACTGGCATGCGGAATCTAACAAGCCCCTGGGTTTTAACCAGAGCCCGCCGCAAAGCAAGTTGGACTTGAGCGGCCGGAGACTTGCAGGTCGCGTTGCTGTGTGGAAGCAGTAGAAACAGCCGAGGACTGGATCAGTAGTATGCTAGCTGAGACGAGAAGCAACTGAAGACTGGAACAACAGGAGCTAAACAGGAACAACTAAAGAGCTGGAGTACACTGGGAAAAAGACCTGATACTCTGGCATCAGACAGGCGCACAGAGCTGCCTTAAATAGGACTCTAGATAGGATTTAGCTGCAGGACTAATGATTGTTCCACAGAAGGTATAAGAGCCGCAGTACCGTCTGCCAGCCCCTAGATGGAGCGAGAGTACAGTTACTGCAGATTCTGTGCTGGATGCTGAAATCACCGCATTAGACGTTTGTGGAGGAAAACAGACAGCAGCCGCCGAGGGGGGCGACCACGCCGACGGGGTGAGTGTAATGGCGCTCGGCACCCAGATATGACAGCTTACATATTCTTCTCCTACAATTTAATTCCAGTTTTCTAATATTACTATTAGAGATGACAGAATTGAAGCTGATGAAGTGGAATTTGTTACGAATTTCATGGAAAATTTAATTCGCAACTAAAGCGAATTTCATGGAGATTTGTAGTAACAAATCTTTTTTTTTTTTTTTTTCCCTAAAATGGCCGCAAGCACATGGCATGACATGGGGGAAGGATTTCTGGGACAAAGAAGTAAACACCCACAATGCGATCACATGCAGACATGTAGCCAATTAGCAGCCAGCCAGGTCCTGTGATGTCACAGCTCTATAATTAGCTCTGCAGCGCTGGAATCCACCATTTGCTATTGATTTTAGACCAGAGACAGACGTCAGGAGAGATAGGGCAAGTGAAAGAAAAACTAAAGAAAAGAAATGAGGAGATCAGGGATAGATAATCTGAATTGCAGGGATAGGAGAGGGACCATTTCTAGACAGAATCTATAGGGGATTATCAGGCAGTGAAATCGCTATTCTGGTACACTGATCAGCAGTGAGTGGGCATAGGGGTAAGCCTGTTATACAGCACTGCACTCTGTTCTAAAGGCTGTTTTGGGCTGCTTTATTCAAAGAAGCACCACTAGTGTCGCTTTTTGCAGTGTAGTAAGAGGGTCAGAGCCTTGTTTGGGGTACATAAAAAAAAAATTAAAAAATTTAACCACTTCCTATCCGGGCCATTTACCCCCTTCCTGACCAGGCCTAATTTTGAAAATCTGACTTGTGTCACTTCATGTGGTAATAACTTTGGAACGCTTTTACTTATCCAAGCGATTCTGAGATTGTTTTCTCATGACACATTGTACTTTGTGTTAATGGTTAATTTGAGTTAATATATTTTACCTTTATTTATAAAAAATCTAAAATTTACTGAAAATTTTTTTAAAAAAATCACAATTTTTTAAATATTAATTTCTCTGCTTTTAAGTTGCTTAGGGATATCTAATAAAATTGTTATTAATGAATATTCACCATATGTCCACTTTATGTTGACATAATTTTGAAAATGTAATTTTATTTTTTGAGGACGTTAGAAGGCTTCGAATTTTAGATGTAATTTTTAAGATTTTCATGAAAATTTCCAATAGTTAATTTTAAATGACCTTTGCAGTTCTAAAGTGACTTTGAGGGGCTTAAATAATAGAAACCTAAACCCATAAATGAACATATTTTAGAATTATAAAACTGATGTTTACAAAGTTTGTTAACTCTTTAGATTTCCCACAAGAATTAAAACAGAAGGAAGGTGAAATGTAAAAATAAATATATATTTTTTTGCAGATTTTCAATTTTTAATTCATTTTTCCTATAAGACAGCAAGGGTAAACCGCAAATCAAACCTGAATATTTATTTTCCTGATTCTGAAGTTTGCAGAACCATCCCATATGTGGTTGTAAACTGCTCTGTGACCGGCAGTAATGAGAGGGAGATAGTACAAGCATTTGTGATGGCTTTGACAGCTTGTCAGAGTGATCAAAAGCCTGGAGGCCAGGAAAAAAGGTCTCAGGTTAAAGCTCCATGTTCTTGGCTGTCAGGAGGCAGCTGAGTCATGGAGCTTCTATGTACAGGTGCTGCACACAGGGGGCAAAGCTCAAGGACGTTTTAAAACGTCCATTCAGAAATAGAGATCCACTACCAGGACGTTTATAGTCAATGGGCAGACTGGAAGTGGTTAAATAAAAACATAAAAAAAATAAATAAAAAATAATAATAAAAAAACATTTAAAAAAATATCTTTTGGGTTGTGTTTAGGGAAAAACATATATAATCCGTGATGTAAATGTGAAAGAAATAGTTGCAGCGTTATTCGCCATACAAATAGACAAGTGCCATAGAGTGCTAACGTCTTCAGTTTAGTTGAATTGCCAAAAAAACTGTGAATCCGTGTTTGTGGGGTTGTTCTTTTATATAAACATT
>ONZH01031025.1:0-18775 GCA_900303285.1 Rhinella marina
ATCTAATACGTCCCCTACCCGGGAAATTGTTTGGAGAGAGGGCATGTAGGTGGGGGGAAGGAGGTTTCGCTGAAGAGCCAGAGGAGTGCCCCCTGGGCTAGCGTGTGTTGTGGTGACAACAGCTGGATGGATTTGGGGAAAACTGTTGCTTTAACCCGTTATGGTATCAATTCTTCTCAATTTAATACCGTATACGTCCCCTATATTTAATTGGATTTTTCGAACACGGAAAAGGGAAAAAAGAGGCTTGCTCTGGCCAGGGGAGTGTCTTTCCCACTGCAGCTAAGGGGACGTGTCCATGCTCTGCCTATCACAGGTCAGGAGGCAGATAAAAGAAGAACAAAAACAAACATGAGTACAAGTTCGGATACGTCCCCTAACCGGATAAATTGTTTGTAGAGTGGGCCTGTAGGTGGGGGGGGGGGCAGAGGCTGGGGCAAGGAGGTTTCGCTGGAAGAGCCAGAGGAGTGCCCCCTGGGCTAGCGTGTGTGGTGGTGACAACAGCCGGATGTATTTAGAATGAAGACGCAGGACCCCAACTTAAAAATTTAGCATCAACCGGTACAGTCGTAAATTATGAGCTAGATCAAGTGTGGCATGACTTTTAAATGGATATTGCATGTGGTCACGTACTCCCTGGAACCCCATAGTCACCCCTTCCCTGATGTGCTAGCCCAGAACATTCTCTGCCCCAATTCGCAAGACCTGTTGCTGTTTCCGTGTGCTGACAGTGTGGATTTACCAGTGTTGTCTGAGGAGGTGGTGGACAATGGCGAGACACAGGTGTCGGGGGGTGAGGTAGTTGTATGGGAAGCAAGTTACAGTGGGGACTCCTTGGGGGGGACTTTCTCATGATGGGACAGATTCAACTTGGGTGGATCAGGCACATTAACAGATTAATTTTTTGGGGGGTTTATTTAACTTTTATTTAGCAAAAATAACCACAGAGATATTTATTCGTTATCTTCTCTGCGCAGTCTGGCGTTGGGGTTCCTCACTTTGATGGCGAGCTGTGCCACTCTCTCCACAATGGTCTGTAGTTTCTTAGATGGAGACTTTGTCAGCGATTTCAGTACAGAAGGACTTGTTGCTCATCCACAGAACCTCGTCCTCCTTGACATTGTGGACAAGGAATTTGCTGAACCCTGTGAGCAGCATGTGTTTGGTCTTCTACTTGCTACCGTATCCAATGTTGGGCAATATAGATTCGCAAGTAATATTATTTTTCACACCTATCCCAAAAAAAAAATGTATGCAGTATGCGCAAATAAAACTTGGAACTGGAATTGGAGAGAGGGCCTGTAGGTGGACCTCCGGAAAAATTGTTTGAATAGAGGGCCTGTAGGGGGCCCTCCTGAAAAATTGTTTGAAGAGAGGGCCTGTAGGTGGACCTCTGGAAAAATTGTTTGAATAGAGGGCCTATAGGTGGACCTCTGGAAAAATTGTTTGAATAGAGGGCCTGTAGGGGGCCCTCCTGAAAAATTGTTTGAATAGAGGGCCTGTAAGGGGCCCTCCTGAAAAATTGTTTGAAGAGAGGGCCTATAGGTGGACCTCTGGAAAAATTGTTTGAATAGAGGTCCTGTAGGTGGACCTCTGGAAAAAATTGTTTGAATAGAAGGCCTGTAGGGGGCCCTCCTGAAAAATTGTTTGAATAGAGGGCCTGTAGGGGGCCCTCCGGAAAAATTGTTTGAAGAGAGGGCCTGTAGGTGGACCTCTGGAAAATTGTTTGAATAGAGGGCCTGTAGGTGGACCTCTGGAAAATTGTTTGAATAGAGGGCCTGTAGGGGGCCCTCCTGAAAAATTGTTTGAATAGAGGGCCTGTAAGGGGCCCTCCTGAAAAATTGTTTGAAGAGAGGGTCTGTAGGTGGACCTCTGGAGAAATTGTTTGAATAGAGGGCCTGTAGGGGGGTCCTCCTGAAAAATTGTTTGAAGAGAGGGCCTGTAGGGGGCCCTCCTGAAAAATTGTGCTAAAAGAGTGCCAGTTGGACCTCTAAAAAATGGCGTTTTTTGGGTCAGCATTAGGCAAAGACGATATGGAGGAGGAGGAGGAGTAGGAGGAGGAGTAGAGAGGAGGAATCGGATACATAAGTTATTTAAATCTTTAGCTGCTTTCCCCTGGAGGAGATTTGAATTCCGGTGAAATCCAGGCTTTGTTCATTTTAATAAGCGTCAGCCTGTCAGCGCTGTCAGTTGACAGGCGTGTACGCTTATCGGTGATGACGCCACCAGCTGCACTGAATACCCGCTCTGACAGAACGCTAGCGGCAGGGCAGGCCAGCACCTCCAAGGCGTACAGCGCCAGTTCAGGCCACGTGTCCAGCTTTGAAACCCAGTAGTTGTATGGAGCAGAGTGATCGCTACGGACGTTGGTATGGTCAGCTAGGTACTCCCTCACCATCTTTCTGTACAGCTCCCACCTACTCTGCTTAGACTGGGGACAGGTGACAGTGTCTTGCTGGGGTGACATAAAACTGGCAAAGGCCTTGGAGAGCGTTCCCCTGCCAGTGCTGGACAAGCTGCCTGCTCGCCTCCTCTCCCCCGCTACTTGGCCCACAGAACCATGCCCTCTGCCGCTAGCGGCATCAGATGGGAAGAATTGTTTCAGCTTGTGCACCAGGGCCTGTTGATACCTATTCACTCTCATACTCCTTTCCTCTGCAGGGATGAGAGTGGAAAGGTTCTGCTTGTACCGTGGGTCCAGGAGAGTGAACACCCAGTAATCGGTGTTTGAAAAAATTCTTCTAACGCGAGGGTCACGGGATAGGCAGCCTAACATGAAGTCTGCCATGTGCGCCAGAGTCCCAACACGCAAGAATTCCCTCTCCTCACTGACCTGACTCTCCATTTCCTCTTCCTCCAAGTCCTCCTCTTCAGCCCATACACGCTCAAGAGTTAAGGACTGAGCACTGGTACCCTCTACTGTCTCGCCGACATTCTCCTCCTCTTCCTCCTCATCCTCATCCCCCTCCTCTGATACGCGCTGAGAAACAGACCGGAGGGTGCTCTGGCTATCAAGCGACGTATCTTCCTCCACCGTCTCTGGTGACAAGCGCAAAGCATCCAACTTGATGCTGAGCAGTGAGTTTTTCAACAGGCAAAGCAGCGGGATGGTGAGGCTGAAAATGGCGGCATCGCCGCTAACCATCTGTGTTGACTCCTCAAAGTTGCTCAACACCTGGCAGATATCAGACATCCACGTCCACTCCTCATTGTAGACTTGAGGAATCTGAGAGACCTCACTACCAGTTCTGGTGGAAGATGACATCTGGCAGTCTACAATCGCTCTGCGCTGCTGGTAAACTCTGGATAACATGTTTAATGTGGAATTCCATCTCGTGGGCACGTTGCACAACAGTCGGTGAGTGGGCAGTTGTAGGCGGCGCTGCGCTGCCCTGAGAGTGGCAGCATCTGTGGTCGACTTGCGGAAATGCGCACAGATGCGGCGCACCTTGGTGAGCAAATCAGACAGATTGGGGTATGTCTTGAGGAACCGTTGAACAATTAGGTTGAACACGTGGGCAAGACATGGCACATGTGTCAGTCTGCCGAGTTGCAGAGCCGCCAGCAGGTTACGCCCGTTGTCACACACAACCATGCCTTGCTTGAGGTTCAGCGGTGCCAGCCACACATCGGTCTGTGCCGTGATGCCCTGTAACAGCTCTTGGGCGGTGTGCCTTTTGTCACCTAAGCTCAGCAGTTTGAGCACCGCCTGCTGGCACTTACCCACGGCACTGCTGCTGCGCTTAGAGCTACCGACTGAAGGCGCCGTGCCCATGGATGGTAATTCGGTGGAGGAGGAGGGGTCGGAGGAGGAGGAGGAGGAGGAGGAGGCATAGTACATCTGAGAGACCGTGACCGAGGTAGGCTTTGCAATCCTCGGTGTGGGCAGTACATGAGCGGCCCCAGGGTCAGTCTCGGTCCCAGCCTCCACCAAGTTAACCCAATGTGTCGTCAGTGAGATATAGTGTCCCTGCCCGGCAGCACTTGTCCACGTGTCCGTGGTTAGGTGGACCTTCTCAGAAAAAGCGTTGGTAAGGGCACGGATGATGTTCTGTGACACGTGCTGGTGTAGGGCTGGGACGGCACATCGGGAAAAATAGTGGCGGCTGGGGACGGAATACCGAGGGGCAGCCACCGCCATGAGATTTCGAAAGGCCTCGGTCTCTACCAGCCTATAGGGCAGCATCTCCAGGCTAAGCAATTTGGAGATGTGGACGTTGAGGGCTTGGGCATGTGGGTGGGTGGAACTGTATTTCCTCTTGCGCTCCAGCGTCTGCTGTAAAGACAGCTGAACGCTGCGCTGGAACACGTTGGTGGACGCTGTGGAGGATCGTGGAGGCGAAGGTGTGGTTTTCCGGCGGGAGGCGCTCGTGCCGGGGTCCTGGGCAGGGGGTTGACTAGCAGAGGCAGCAAGTGACGCGGGGGGTTGACTAGCATAGGCAGCGAGTGACACAGGGGAAGGAGCAGTGGTGTGACCAGCAGGAGGTGGTGAACGGCCTTGGTTCCATTGAGTGGGGTGTTTAGCACTCATATGCCTGCGCATGCTGGTGGTGGTTAGGCTAGTAGTGGTGGCACCCCTGCTGATCCTGCTGTGGCACAGGTTGCACACCACAGTCCGTCGGTCATCCTCACTTTCTTTAAAGAACCTCCAGACTTGCGAACATCTAGGCCTCGCCACGGGAGCTTCACTACGTGGAACAGTTGCTGCTGATGCACCAGCTCTGGCCCTGCTTCTCCCTCTGGCCACACCACTGCCTCTTACAACCTGTTCTGGTGCAGCACTCGCCTCCGCCTCAGAAGCACTGTCTTCACTCGGCATATCAACCCAGCTTGGGTCAGTCACCTCGTCATCCTCCGATTCCTCAGTCTGCTCCCTCCTCGGAATTCCTCCCCTAACAACAACTTCACCACTGTCTGACAACCGTGTCGTCCGACACCTCTTTACAAACTTCTTCCACTAACTCAACATTGTCATCATCATCATCATCACCCACAGACTGCGACAGTTGGAAAACTTGGGCATCGGGAACGAGGTCAGCAGAACCTGAGAAGTGGTTTGTGACTCTGGGAAGGGTCCAGAAAACAGTTCCTGAGAGTATGCCGGATCGCATTCCAAATTTTCCTGGGAGGGGCCAGACTGGGGGGAAGGAGGTTGAGGTGGAGGAGCCATAGGAGTGCTTTCTTGGGTAACGTGGGTGGACTGCGTGGAAGACTGACTGGTGGACAAATTACTTGAAGCATTGTCCGCAATCCACGAGATCAGCTGTTCGCACTGTTGTGGTTTCAACAGTCCTCTACCATGTGTCCCTGTAAGTTGAGACATGAAGCTAGGGAGTGTAGCTCTGCGGAATTCCCCTGCTCCCTCATCAGCGGGTACTGTCTCACCCTGCCCAGGACCACGGCCTCTGCCCCCTGCAGTAATTGAATGCCCACGCCCACGCCCTCGCCCTCGACCCTTAGCCCTGGGGTTCAACATTTTTTGTATATAGGTGTATGATAAAAAAAAAAAAAAAAAAATTAAGTCCGGTAGAATTAAGTGACGTACAGAAAGTGTCACCTGGACAGATTATACGGATTGGAGCGAGTAAAGCTGAGTAAAATGGATTTGTATCACTGAGCTAAAACAACTGAAAAAATTATTTTTTTTTTTTTAAATTTTGTTTTTTTGGGAACGTAACGTGCAGGAACAAGCGGTAGATGATATTGGTAGCAAATGACTTGGTTGTATTGTGTGACGTACAGAAAGTGTCACCTGGACAGTATATACGGATGGGAGCGAATGTGCTGAACTGTGAAACACAGAAAGGGTACACAAAGCTGAGTAAAATGGATTTGTATCACTGAGCTAAAACAACTGAAAAAATTATTATTTTTTTATATATTTTGTTTTTTTGGGAACGTAACGTGCAGGAACTATGGTAGGACTGACTGACACCCTGTTAACCGTGGCTATTTAGTCTGCGACCCAGACAAATGTCGCACAGAGAATTTTCTGGATCAAGCGGTAGATGATATTGGTAGCAAATGACTTGGTTGTATTGTGTGACGTACAGAAAGTGTCACCTGGACAGTATATACGGATGGGAGCGAATGTGCTGAACTGTGACACACAGAAAGGTTACACACAGCTGAGTCCAATGGATTTGTATCACTGAGCTAAAACAACTGAATTTTTTTTTTTTTTTTTTATATTTTCTTTTTTTGGGAACGTGACGTGCAAGAACTATGGTAGGACTGACTGACACCCTGTTAACGGTGGCTATTTAGACTGTGACCCAGAGAAATGTCGCACAGAGAGTTTTCTGGATCAAGCGGTAGATGATATTGGTAGCAAATGACTTGGTTGTATTGTGTGACGTACAGAAAGTGTCACCTGGACAGTATATACGGATGGGAGCGAATGTGCTGAACTGTGAAACACAGAAAGGTTACACAAAGCTGAGTAAAATGGATTTGTATCACTGAGCTAAAACAACAGAAAAAATAATTTTTTTTTTATATTTGTTTTTTTATATTTTTTTTACAATTTTGTTTTTTTGGGAACGTAACGTGCAGGAACTATGGTAGGACTGACTGACACCCTGTTAACGGTGGCTATTTAGTCTGCGACCCAGAGAAATGTCGCACAGAGAGTTTTCTGGATCAAGCTGTAGATGATATTGGTAGCAAATGACTTGGTTGTATTGTGTGACGTTCAGAAAGTGTCACCTGGACAGTATATACGGATGGGAGCGAATGTGCTGAACTGCGACACACAGAAAGGTTACACACAGCTGAGTCAAATGGATTTGTATCACTGAGCTAAAACAACTGAAAAAATTATTATTTTTTTTTATATTTTCTTTTTTTGGGAACGTGACGTGCTAGAACTATGGTAGGACTGACTGACACCCTGTTAACGGTGGCTATTTAGACTGCGACCCAGAGAAATGTCGCACAGAGAGTTTTCAGGATCAAGCGGTAGATGATATTGGTAGCAAATGACTTGGTTGTATTGTGTGACGTACAGAAAGTGTCACCTGGACAGTATATACGGATGGGAGCGAATGTGCTGAACTGTGAAACACAGAAAGGTTACACAAAGCTGAGTAAAATGGATTTGTATCACTGAGCTAAAAAAACAGAAAAAATATTTTTTTTTTATATTTGTTTTTTTATATTTTTTTTACAGTTTTGTTTTTTTGGGAACGTAACGTGCAGGAACTATGGTAGGACTGACTGACACCCTGTTAACGGTGGCTATTTAGTCTGCGACCCAGAGAAATGTCGCACAGAGAGTTTTCTGGAGCAAGCTGTAGATGATATTGGTAGCAAATGACTTGGTTGTATTGTGTGACGTTCAGAAAGTGTCACCTGGACAGTATATACGGATGGGAGCGAATGTGCTGAACTGCGACACACAGAAAGGTTACACACAGCTGAGTCAAATGGATTTGTATCACTGAGCTAAAACAACTGAAAAAATTATTATTTTTTTTTATATTTTCTTTTTTTGGGAACGTGACGTGCAAGAACTATGGTAGGACTGACTGACACCCTGTTAACGGTGGCTATTTAGACTGCGACCCAGAGAAATGTCGCACAGAGAGTTTTCAGGATCAAGCGGTAGATGATATTGGTAGCAAATGACTTGGTTGTATTGTGTGACGTACAGAAAGTGTCACCTGGACAGTATATATGGATTGGAGTGAGTCAGTGCTGAACTGTGACACACAGAATGGTTCCACAGTGCTGTGTTCAATGGATTTGTATCACTGAGATAGAACAATAAAAAAAAAAACAGGGTTAGATATGGCGATAGCTGCACTACTAGTGCCAGCCAGCCAAGTGAAAAAAAAAAATATATATAATGTCTTCTAGCCCTTAGAAGGGCTGTTGGGTTCTTTGTGGGTGATCCCTGCCTAACAGCACCAAGCTCGGACGAGTATGCTCGCTCATCTTTAATAAACAACCCTTATCAAATAACAAAAAAAAATTTTTTTCTAATCACTACACATTTTTCTTTCACTGCACATAATAAAAAATATACTGTATTTTTCGCTTTATAAGACGCACTTTTTTCCCCCCAAAAGTAGGGAGAAAATTGCGATGCGTCTTATAAAGCTAATACAAGTGAGCGCTTTATTATGGAAGTGTTCACTTGTATGTTTTAGCTGCGGCACCCCCATCAGACCCCAGATCAGCCCACCCAGCCACAATAAAATAAAAACCTCTGTTACCTGTCCTGCGTCGCGGCTCCGCTCTGGGTCCGGCGCTCCTCTGGCTTCCCGGGCCTGATTGCATAAAGCGGAGCCGCGGCGCAGGACAGGTAAGAGAGGTTTTTATTTTATTGTTATGGGGCTGGGTGGGCTGATCTGAGGTCTGATAGGGGCACACTAGGTTGTTCTGAGGTCTGATGGGGGCACACTGGGCTGTTCTGAGTTCTGATGGGGGCACCCTGGGCTGATCTGAGGTCTGATGGGGGCACACTGGGCTGATCTGAGGTCTGATGGGGGCACACTGGGCTGTTCTGAGGTCTGATGGGGGCACACTGGGCTGATCTGAGGTCTGATGGGGGCACACTGGGCTGTTCTGAGGTCTGATGGGGGCACACTGGGCTGATCTGAGGTCTGATGGGGGTCTGATGTGATGTCCTGAAATTTATGGGAGGTCTGATATGAGGTCTGATGAAAAATATTTTCTTAAACTGACAAGCAGTCTGTCATGGTTCCCCCGGCTGGTGCTGCCTCTGTGCAGTAGCATTGTCTGGTAGCCGGGGTAACCAGATGAGCTGTGTGGCTCTCTCTGACATCGGAGTCTTGGGCCAATTAGAAGGGGTGCTGGGGCTCCAGGGCGTCAGAGCGCTCAGCCTGCAGCTCCACCCAGCATTCAGGGATGCCGGTGTTGTACATTACACACTATATAAGGCTGACACCTGCATGTGCAAGTACCGGTGAATTATCTACCTCTGGCTCCCACTGCTGTTCCCTTGTAATTGAAGACTCCTCTGGCTTGGGTTTCTGGATTGGTATTGTGACCATGTTTTTGGCTTTAGGTGATTTGTTATTGTATTGATCTCCATTTTTTTGTTGTTTAGCTAGTTGGTTTTCTTATTCGCTTCTGGCAAGGTTTTGTTTTTTTTTTCTTTTTTGGGGGGGGGGGGGGTTGTACTTAATTGTCCCACTGGTAGTGTTTGTCTGTTTGTTGTTCCCTGTTAGTGTGTTGCCCTTGCATGTATTTCAGCATAGGGACTGCCGTCCCAATTGGGCTTGCTGCCTAGGGTAACCATGCAAGTAGGTAGGGATGGTGGGTCCAGGAAATTTTAGGGCTGCACTATTATTATTTGTTTGTGATGGTAGCCACCTTATCCTGACACAGCCGTTTAAAACATTCATGAGATCCCTATGATAAAGAACTCTGGTATCTCTACAAATTAAAGTGTTTTTTGTTTCAGAAAGAACAATGTTGTAGAGAAGTTTAGTGAGTTTACCTGTATATGGTAATTTTCTTTATCATCTGCCATATAAAGGCATTGGTGCCCTGCTAATGGGTGACAAACCTTCTTCTAAAACCACATAGATGTCACTGTCACTATAGCTGGGATCAAGTTTTTCTCCAATCCCAGCAATAAAAGCAGGAGCCTGTATGACATTAGACATCTGGACACCCTTAACACTCAACACAGGAGCCAGTTTATACTTGCAGTGTTGTAAAAAGGCATGTTTAAGGCCCCTTATTGACTACTGTAAAAATGCAAATTGACTGTCACAAAGGGGTTAGAAACCAACCTTCAAACCTGGATTGAATCTTCTGTTGCATAGTTATTTGCATGCTTGCCCCAATCTCATTAACTATTGGCTATTCTTTGGGCTTTTCTTAGTTTCTTCAAAAAACATAGGGAGTCATTTATTAAGACCAGCATTTTAATAAAGCCCTGCACCAACAGTGGATCCGTCACAGTTATGGATCATCAGTCACTTCTAAATATAAGACAGCTTACTAGCTGTCATACATTTAGACTCTTTTCTACATGGCTCGTCCCCTTCCCGGCCCACACTATGACAACTTTTTTAGACCTAGTGTGAGTGGGGAGAAGTTTGAAGATTACAGTGCAAAGGACCTTTACGCCATAATCTACACCAGAAATTTACCTAATTTAGGCATATTTTTGTTTGATGAATGACTCCCATAATCCACAAATTGAGATATTTCCAGGATTTTCAATATAATCCATCTGGAACAAAAAATCATTCCATGATCTAATTAACAAAGAAAACATTCCTCTTCTTTTCGGGTGTTTAGACTTAAACAACTGATCTCAATCAATTCTGACTGATTCCATTGACATGTAAGTTTCTGTTATGATGTATGTTTTTAGTGAAAACAAGCAGCTTTGAAGAGTATGCAATGCTTTTGCTGTCAAAAGTAGCAAATTCTCAACCGAACAGAAAAAGTAACAGTAATAATAGTAATTACAATAATACTGGTAAAAAAGAAAAAAAAATCTAGATACAACATGCTTGTTGATGGAAAGCTATCTATGTACTGTCAATAAACTATATAAAAAACTAAATTTGTGGGAGATATCTGTAAGTAGCAAATAATAAACAGGTTTAATTAATGTACCTCTTTCAGAAAATTAATGTTTGTCAGGATAATTGGGACATTAGTGACAGTGTTCAAATTATTTTTCTGTTAACATAGTTATTAAGATGAAAAGGACAGGATAATGAGGATGATCTTAGCAACGAGATAAAAGCCCTCTTAAACCCAGCAATCACATGAGCATATATTTAGGTGCCCTACACGCTGATGATAAAGATTAACAAAATAGCAAATATAGATAAATTGAAGTATATATGGAAGTCATGAACTGACCATTGAAGAGTAAGTTCTTTTTAACCCCTTCACCCCCGGAGCTTTTTTCGGTTCTGCATTTTCGTTTTGCGCTCCCTGCCTTCAAACAGCCATAACTCTTTTATTTTTCTGTTCACATAGCTGTATGAGGGCTTGTTTTTTGCGGGACAAGTTGTACTTTCCAACGCCACCATTTATTATTGCATACGGTGTAGTGGGAAGCGGGAAAAAAATTCCAAACCGGGTGAAATTGCAAAGAAAACGCTATTCCGCTACAGTTCTACGGGTTTCTTATTTACAGCGTTTGATGTGCATTAAAACTGATCCGTTACTTTCATTCTACTGGTCAGTACGAATCCGGCAATACCTAATATGTATAGTTTTTCCTGCGTTTTCATAGTGATAAAATAATTAGAAAGTTGCCCTTTTTTTTTTTTTTTTTTCCTTGTCAAATCTTGACCCCTATAACTTTTTGGTATTTATGTGTACAGAGCTGTATGGGGGCTCATTTTTTGCGGGACAATCTGAAGTTTTTATTGATACCATTCTGGGGTGTGTATGACTTTTTGATCACTTTTTATTTAATTTTTTTTAGAAAAAAAAAGCGACAAAAAACGGCAAATCGCCATTTGGACGCTTTTTTCCGCCACACAATTCGCTGTATTGGAATTTTTTTTTTATATTTTAAAAGTACGGGCGTTTTCGGTCACGATGATACCCATGATGTCTATATTTATTGTTATTTAGGTATTTATTTTTTACTTATACGGAAAGGGGGGTGATTTGAACTTTTACATCTTTTTTATTTTTTATATATTTTTTAACTTTTTTTTTTATTTTTTTTTTACTATTAGAAAGCTCAAATATGGGCTTATATATTGTGGCTTTTTTTTTTTTCTTTATGAGCAATTCTGGGTTTTATAGACTCAGAAAGACATGAATTGCTCATTTCTTATCCTGGCCTGCCATCTAGTGGCCAGAATAAGAATTGCACTTTGAAAACTGTAATCCTCACCAGCGAGGATTACAGTTTTCATATGGTGTACAGACACCCCGATTGGCCACACGGGGTGTCTGTTCACCACCCGGAAGCGAACGTGTGATCACGGCATCTAGTCAACCCGGAAGACGCCGCCGATATAGTAGGTAGCGGCAAGTCTCTGCTGTTAGAAACAGCAGAGACTTGCCGGCCATGACGCCCGCCGCACCCGCGAGCGGGCGCCATGTGCCCGCATCGCCCCAGCGCCGTACATGTACGGCGCTGGGGGTGAAGGGGTTAAAAATATTGCGCTATTTTTTACATATGAAACATAGAAGATTGACAACAGAAAAAGACCACATGGTCCATATAGCCTGCCCTTATAATATTACTTATCTTAGGACAGACATGTGCTTATTCCAGGATTGTTTAAATTCTCTTAAAGGGGTATTACCTTAAATATAACATATGTTTTAGACTAATTCATCATCAATAATTACCTAATATAATGTAAATTTCACATATTTACCGTTCAGTAGTTATAAAAGCAGTTTTCTTCCTCTGCCACCCACTATGTTTCCTCATACATTACCATGGCATCAACCTGTAGTTCTGAGCCTTTGTTAGGTCTAGCATGCTCAGTGGGTTGCTATCAATTCTCTAGCTAAATGTCTTGTGAAACAAAGGGTGTGTTAGTGTAACACCCCAGAGTGGTGTTGCCACTCCTACGCCCTGCTACTATCCACTTCAGCTAACCTAAATGTTGTTCCATGTATGTTTTTCCAGGACCTTCAAAATTGTGTATACTTCATAATGTTTGTAACTGTTTTATATGTAATGTGTCTTGTGTACCAGCAGGTAGCAGCAAACAAGGCAGAACTGTAGTTACTTAGAATGGTCCTTTCCATGACATTCTGACCCCCCCTGTGGAGAGGAGTGGGCAAGTCCCATTTCCTTCAGTAAGGATGGGGATCCAGTTAGATCCAGTCAGTTCTAGTTACCACATGCTAGAGGAAGGTCTGATGGTCCATGTGGATTCTGGTTCAGACTCCATGTTGGAGCTGACAAGACTCTAAATTGCTCCCTGGCACAATATAATTCCGACCAAGAAGAAAAGTGCAGCCTTTGAAGTAATCCAAGTTTACAGAAAGTTTGTCAGTACAGTAGTGAGCAACAGAATTAGAGCAGAAATGTTTGCCTGCCTGTTTATATGCTAAAACCTGCTGGAGCCAAGACAAAGCCACAAGATTGTTGTTTGAATGTATGGCTACTGAAGTAAAGCTGTGTAGGATTTCACCTTATGGTCTGGACTTGTTAATTCCTACATCCCTCAATTATTCCCACTATTTTTTGCTTTGGAGCCAAAGCCTGGGGTCCAGCCATTTCCAGGTAGAAGCACCGTGACACACCAGAGATATTTTAGGCCACAAATATACAGCTCGGCATTCTTACAACTGGGACATGCGTGACAACATCCTTAGCGGGCCCTGGAGGGAGGCCGTCTGTTGCATTAGTGTGCTGCTGATTACTGAGTAGAGGAGGCGTGACTAAGCTGTATATCAGGCAGCCAATCAACACACATCAACACTCACAGCAGGGAAAACTAGATTGTGGGGATTGTAGTTTTGTGAGGGAAGATAAGATGCCATGATACTCTCAGTGTGCTGTAGGCTCACACAGGAGCTAGACAAATGGATGACAAGGTAAAATGAATCTCTGGTTATATGTATAGGCATGGGTTCTGGTTAGGTCACAGCCTGCAGCCTTAATGCAGTTTTTCAAAAATTAAGCTACTTTACTGGAATATTCCTTTAATGTAGATTCCCCCCCCCCACATCTGCTGGTAATTTGTTCCAAGTCTCAACTACTCTTTTGGTGTAAAAATATTCCTAACATTGGTTATATTATGAAGCTAAAGAGTCAAGATAGGAAGTATAATATATCTAATGACAAAAAAATATGTATCTAGAAAACCATCCACTCACTTTTTATTTAAAAATAGAATATTCACATGTACTGTAGGTTGTTAAAATGTGATAAAATGATTTTGAAGTAAGTGTCCCATTAACAGAAATAGTGTAAGTTAAAATAACTTTCTGATATTTAGTATACCTATAAAAAAATATTGGTGCCCATTTCTGAAGCCCGGCTCCCTGCTTCACCATCTAAAGGAACTGCCCAATGCGTTCACACCCCCCCAACCCAGCATCTGCACCCAGGGCACATGCCCCCCCTCCTTCTTCCTACGCCCCTGTTTTTACTGAGGAGAGGCTTCTTTCTGGCCACTCTGCGGTGATGGTTGACCTTCTGGAAGTTACTCCCATCTGCATACAGGTTCTTTGGAGCTTAGCCAGAGGGATCATTAGGTTCTCTTTAATCCCAATTACTTACACTATTCCATGACATTCTGACCCCCCTGTGGAGAGGAGTCCCATTTCCTGCAGTAAGAATTATTCCAAGCATCTTCCATTTAAGAACTAGGGAGGCCATTGTGCTCTTGGGAACTTTTCAGTGCAGAGTTGTTATGGGCTTCATAACACCTCAGTAGAGCCAAAAGCTTATCACCTCCATCCCACGCAGCATTAATGCAGAAGCTCAGGAGCTTCAACGATGTATTGAGTGTATATATGGTAAATTTATTTTAGTAGGCCGTCATTTCTATGTTAAAAACATTTTTTTATTTGGTCTTCTGTAATATTCAAATTTTCTGAGATACTGATTTTAGGCTTTTCATAACCTGTGAGCCATAATCCTCAGCATTAAAAGAAATAAATGCTTGAAATACAGGGTGGGCCATTTATATGGATACACCTAAATAAAATGGGAATGGTTGGTGATATTAACTTCCTGTTTGTTTGTGGCACATTAGTATATGGGAGGGGGAAAACTTTTCAAGATGGATGGTGACCATGAAGTCGGCTATTTTGGATCCAACTTTATTTTTTTCAATGGGAAGAGGGTCATGTGACACATCAAACTTATTGAAATTTGCACAAGAAAAACAATGGTGTGCTTGGTTTTAATGTAACTTTATTCTTTCATGAGTTATTTACAAGTTTCTGACCACTTATAAAATGTGTTCAAAGTGCTGCCCATTGTGTTGGATTGTCAGTGCAACCCTCTTCTCCCACTCTTCACACACTGATAGCAACACCACACAGGCTTCCAGTATCCATAGTTTCAGGTGCTGCACATCTCGTATCTTCAAAGCATAGACAATTGCCTTCAGATGATCCCAAAGATAAAAGTCTAAAGGGGATCGCAAGACCTTGGGAGCCATTCAACTGGACCACGACGACCAATCCACTTTCCAGGAAACTGTTCATCTAGGAATGCTCGGACCTGACACCCATAATGTTGTGGTGCACCATCTTGCTGGAAAAACTCAGGAAACGTGCCAGCTTCAGTGCATAAAGAGGGAAACACATCATGTAGCAATTTCACATATCCAGTCGCCTTGGGGTTTCCATTGATGAAGAATGGCCCCACTATCTTTGTACCCCATATACCACACCATACCATCATATTTTGTGTTCTAACAGTCTTCGAGGGATCTATCCAATGTGGGTTAGTGTCAGACCAATAGTGGTGGTTTTGTTTGTTAACTTCATAATTCACATAAAAGTTTGCCTCATCACTGAACAAAATGTTCTGAACTGAGGGTCCTGTTCCAATTTTTGTTTTGCCTATTCTGCAAATCCAGTGCATCAATCTGGGTCATCCTCATTGAGATGCTGCAGCAGCTGGAGTTTTTAAGGGTGCCATTTGTGAGTTGCTAATATCCGTCAAAAGGATGTTTGACTGATGCCACTCTCCAGTGACATGCGGCGAGTGCTACGCTGTGGGCTCTTGCTGAATGAAGCTAGGACAGCCACTGATGTTTCTTCATAAGTGACATTTTCATGCGTCCACATTTTGGCAAATCCAACACTGAACCAGTTTCACGAAACTTGGCAAGCAGTTTTCTAGCTGTAGCATGGGAGATGAGTGGTCTTGTAGGGTGTCTTGCATTGAAATCTGCTGCAATGTCCCTTGTACTGCGTTCACCAGACATGAACACAATTTCTATCCGCTCCTCACATGTTAACCTCTGAGACATGTCAATGGCTATAAACAAAGAGAAGCTGGTAAATAACTCATGAAAGAATAAAGTAACGTTAAAACCAAGCACACCATTGTTTTTCTTGTGAAATTCTCAATACTTTTGATATGTCACATGACCCTCTTCCCATTGAAAAAACTAAAGTTGGATCCAAAATGGCCGACTTCAAAATGGCCACCATGGTCACCACTAGAGATGAGCGAGCACTAAAATGCTCGGGTGCTCGTTATTCGAGTCGAACTTTTCCCGATGCTCGGGTGCTCGTTTCGAATAACGAACCCCATTGAAGTCAATGGGAGACTCGAGCATTTTTGCGGGGGACCAAGGCTCTGCCTAGGGAAGGCTGGGTGAAAACCTGGAAACCTCAGAAAATGATGGAAACACCACGGAAATGGACAGGAAACAGCAGGGGCAGCATGCATGGATGCCTCTGAGGCTGCCTAATCCCACCATTACCCCAAATTCTCAGGCAACAGCCTGGTGGTTACCCTCATGGCAATTGTGCTCACCCAGACCAAGAAAGGCGAGGCAAATACCCATCACATGTTAGGGAAGCTCCCAACTAGGTGCAACGAAGGTCCATCACCGCCTGCAGGTGACACCACTGCTCATGCTGGCACTGCAGCTGAAATCAAGTTTAGTATCTGATCTTATCAGTTGCTGTACCTGCTAGTGGTATAGTGGTGAGCACAGCTACTTCCCAAGCAGTTGATCTGGGTTTGATTCCCATCTATCGCAGGAGGCAATTCAGAATCAGTACAATATCTAATATGTCCCCTATCCGGGTAAATTGTTTGTAGAGAGGGCCTGTAGGTGGGGGGAAGGAGGTTGAGCTGGAAGAGCCAGAGGAGTGCCCCCTGGGCTAGCGTGTGTGGTGGTGACAACAGCTGGAATGGATTTGGAAAAACTGTTGCTTTAACCCGTATGATATCGATTCTTCTCAGTTTAATACCGTATACATCCCCTATCTTGGGACCCTATATTTAATGGATTTTTCGAACACGGAAAACGGAAAAAGAGCTTGCTCTGGCCAGGGGAGTGTCCATGCTCTGCCTATCACAGGTCATGAGGCAGATAAAAGAAGAACAAAAACAAACATGAGTACAACTTCTAATACGTGCCCTATCCGGCTAAATTGTTTGTAGAGTGGGCCTGTAGGTTGGGGGGGGCAGGCTGGGGCAAGGAGGTTTCGCTGGAAGAGCCAGAGGAGTGCCCCCTGGGATAGCGTGTGTGGTGGTGACAACAGCTGGATGGAGTTAGAATGACGACACAGGACCCCAACATAAAAATTTAGCATCAACCGGTACAGTTGTAAATTATGAGATTGATCAAGTGTGGCATGACTTTTTAGATGGAGATTGCATGTGGTCACGTACTCCCTGGAACCCCATAGTCACCCCTTCTCTGATGTGCTAGCCCAGATCATTCTCTGCCCCAATTCACAAGACCTTTTGCTGTTTCCGTGTGCTGACAGTGGTGATTTACCAGTGTTGTCTGAGGAGGTGGTGGACAATGGCGAGACACAGGTGTCGGGGGGTGAGGTAGTTGTATGGGAAGCAAGTTACAGTGGGGACTCCTTGGGGGGGAATTTCTCATGATGGGACAGATTCAACTTGGGTGGATCAGGCACAGGAACAGATAAATGTTTTGGGGGGTTTATTTAACTTTTATTTAGCAAAAATAACCACAGAGATATTTATTCGTTATCTTCTCTGCGCAGTCTGGCGTTGGGGTTCCTCACTTTGATGGCGAGCTGTGCCGCTCTCTCCACAATGGTCTGTGTGTTCTTAGATGGAGACTTTGTCGGCGATTTCAGTACAGAAGGACTTGTTGCTCATCCACAGAACCTCGTCCTCCTTGACATTGTGGACAAGGAATTTGCGGGTGGACCAGGAATTTGCGGAACCCTGTGAGCAGCATGTGTTTGGTCTTCTACTTGCTACCGTATCCAATGTTGGGCAATATAGATTCGCAAGTAATATTATTTTTCACACCTATCCCAAAAATAAAAATGTATGCAGTATGCGCAAATAAAACTTGGAACTGGAATTGGAGAGAGGGCCTGTAGGTGGGGGGGAAGGTTGGGGGAAAGGAGGTTGAGCTGGAAGAGCCAGGGGAGTGCCCCGTGGGGCTAGCGTGTGTGGTGGTGACAACAGCCGGATGGAGTTAGAATGACGACGCAGGACACCAACTTAAAAATTTAGAATCAACCGGTACAATTGTCAATTATGAGCTAGATCAAGTGCGGCATGACTTTCAAATGGATATTGCATGTGGTCACGTACTCCCTGGAACCCCATAGTCACCTCTTGCCTGATTTGCTAGCCCAGAACATTCTCTGCCCCAATTCGCAAGACCTTTTGCTGTTTCCGTGTGCTGACAGTGGGGATTTACCAGTGTTGTCTGAGGAGGTGGTGGACAATGGCGAGACACAGGTGTCGGGGGGTGAGGTAGTTGTATAGGAAGCAAGTTACAGTGGGGACTCCTTGGGGGGGACTTTCTCATGATGGGACAGATTCAACTTGGGTGGATCAGGCACAGGAACAGATGAATTTTTTTGGGGGTTTATTTAACTTTTATTTAGCAAAAATAACCACAGAGATATTTATTTGTTATCTTCTCTGCGCAGTCTGGCTTTGGGGTTCCTCACTTTGATGGCGAGCTGTGCCGCTCTCTCCACAATGGTCTGTGTGTTCTTAGATGGAGATTTTGTCGGCGATTTCAGTACAGAAGGACTTGTTTCTCATCCACAGAACCTCGTCCGCCTTGACATTGTGGACAAGGAATTTGCGGGTGGACCAGGAATTTGCGGAACCCTGTGAGCAGCATGTGTTTGGTCTTCTACTTGCTACCGTATC